>VDFB02253513.1:0-13845 GCA_007258455.2 Sequoia sempervirens
TGGATGGATAGGGCCACCCACCCACTTAATCCCCTCCCCCCCCCTATATCTAGATATGATAGATATGAGATATGGGCGCATTCATGGAATGGATGGATGATGAGTGCCATGTCGGTCATGTGACGTATAGGATCTAATCTAATCTAATCTAATCGGGGCGGTGCGACCCGGGGCCGCTCCCGGCACTTTTCTACAGATAGATGGCGATAGATCGAGGGCCGAGGGCCTACTAGAAACGTCGACTTGATAGATATTCCTATCTCCACCAGCCTATATATTTGGGCCCATCTATCTATATTCTATCAAAGCCGCCATAGAAATTGGTTGGGCGGAACGGATGGGGCTATATAGGCCTTTGATCCCTGGCGGGCATCGATTGAAGCTGTTCGGAATATATTTTATTGATCCCTATAGGGCCAACGGCCCCATCTATATACGCAACATGATTTGATTGGCCCCCAGCGATAGGCGCAA
Organism: Sequoia sempervirens; assembly: GCA_007258455.2. Lineage (NCBI taxonomy): Eukaryota > Viridiplantae > Streptophyta > Pinopsida > Cupressales > Cupressaceae > Sequoia > Sequoia sempervirens. The sequence goes on from VDFB02253513.1 coordinate 475, forward strand.
CATGATTGGCCCTCGTATCTAATCTATTCCATCTCCCCCTCGTCTCTGTCTATCTCCATCCCCCAGCCGGCCGCAGGTTCCCATCCGGGTTCAGTGCGAGAAAGCGGATACTCTCTAGAATCTACAGGCTCTTCATCGAGACTCCCCCTCGAGGACCTTATCCCATATAGAATAGAGGGGGGGCAGCTCAGCTATGCGCCCCGATCCGGTTCGGATACAGGACCTATAGATATATATGGTCACCATCACCCCGGTTCATCGGTGATCACCTATGGATTAGATTGCAAATATGGAATAGAACATCGAGAGGCACCAATGGATGGGATGAATGAAAGCCAATCACTGTATGGTACGCTGCCCGCCCCTATAGATAGTTGATAGTTGATAGTTGGGGGGTGGGACTCAGATCCCTCGGCATAGCATATATTGGTTCGGGGTTCGAGTTCGGCCGGTGACCGGGTTCCTTTATGTTGAGGTCGAGGGATCCATCCCCCATCCAATTTATGCTATGCTATGCTAATCAATCCCACCCATTGAGTTGAGCAGCGTATCCTCCCCATGGCCCTCCAGACTTGAATATCAATAGGGTATCGATCATCTTATCTATGGACTGCTAGAATCCTGGGCCCATCTATCTATATGGGGGTAACTAGTCGCATGATTCATTCTATTCTATTATAGACGTGAGCCTATATCCCTATAGGCTGATGACTCCCTATCCGTAGATCATTCGTCGAGTATCAATCATTGGGGTTGTTAGCTGGCCCTAGACTAGCCTTAGGTAGTAACGACTGGCCCTAGCCTTCAATTCAAACCAAACTATCTCTGGCAAACCAAACTATCTCTGGCGGGGCCGTTGCCATATAGGGGCGGGGGAGGACCCGCTTATATCTATAGTATAGGGGCGGGAGCCTTATATAGATAGGGGGCCCCATATCTAGATAGGGGTCGGGAGATATTGTTTCATTAAGCTGGTAGTCGAAGCAGGCATTCGCATTGGTCTGCTCTCGGCCATCCTGAACCGGGGGTCCTACCGGGGGTGAGGGATGGGGCCCTCGATAGAGAGTTGGAAAGTAGTTACCCTGGAGCAAGAAAGAAAATGAAAGCATGCTCAACTGGCCATCCTTTGTTTCTATCCGGAATGCCATCCAAGGCGGACCCCACCGACCATATTGGCCTTAGGTGGGGTCTGCAAATATTAGGGGGGCCGCTATGGGTGGGAGGATATAGGGCTATGGTAGGTGAGGTAGATTATTTGTAGGGGCCCTCCCACCACGGCCCATAGAATTGTAGGGGCCCCCCCACCCGGCCGCGGCAGCGAGCTATTCCGACGAATCTTCTCCCCCGGCCCCAGGGGGCACTTCCCCGATTCCTTGATTCCCTGGCCGCCTATCCACCCTTTCTATAGCTATAATTCCCCCGGGATCCCGAGCCCGATTTCAGAGATTCCGAGCCAAGCCCACTCGATTCCGAGATCCCAAGTCATAGATCCGATTCCCTGATAGAGAGTCCAAGATTCCTTCCCGATTCCCTGATTCCGAGATCCCAATCCCAAGCTTGATCTCTTCATACCATTGATTCCTTCTCCCCTGATCCCGATAATCCAAGATCCCAGAGATTCCTTCATCCCAGCAGTCAACCGGTCAATTGATTACTTGCTCGACAACTACCCCTGGCGAATAGTAGGGGCCCACCCAAGGCCGACCCCACCATCCGGGCTTCGCCCACCGCCCAGGAATATATGGGTGGTGGCGGAGCTTGGTCGGCCCCAACCCCACCGACCTCCCTATTGCCACCCACCCACCCCGTTGCCTGTCTTCGGCAGCCGACCATATTGGCCTTAGGTCGCGAAGCAGCAAATTCTGAGCACAAGTCAGAATCAGAGAATGAAGAAGCACAGTCAAAAGCAAGCAGTAGTAAGTCCCTAATCAGAGACAGAAATTGTTCTTTACTACTTGCTAATAATGGTAATTATATCCGGATTAATTTTTGTTTCCCTGGATATAAAAAGATTCCCTTAGATGCTTTCATAGACACAAGCTCATCCCGATCATTGGCAAAAACTAATGCCATACCTCCATCATTCTGGAAAGAGAAACCAGATTTACCAAATAGCTATGCTATCAATGGAGAGAAGATCAAAATGGGAAGATATGCACAAGATGTTCATATCGAAATCATGGGTAAAATCTTCATTACAGATTTCATTGAATATAATGACTTAGAGGATGATGTTCTACTTGGTTTTCTATTTTTTACAAAGTATGAACCACTTCAATTCTGGAAACATAAGATATCTCTCAGACATGAAGATGGCCAGATTGAAGTTCCTACACTCAAAATTGTTAATCACAAGTTTGAGATAAAGAAACCAAAGAAGAGCGAAGCAGTCAAAGAAGCAGCAGAGAAGACTCCAGAAGTTTTCCAAGAACTTAAGTATAAGTTCGAAAAAGAATGTTGCAGCATGAATCCTCTACAATTCTGGTCACAAGATCAAGAAGATTGTGAGATAAAGCTCAGACCAGAGTGTATGACAGTCATACCCCATGAGCCAGCATATCTGATGAGTCCTACAGAGACTACAGAAATGGACGAGCAACTTACAGAGCTTATAGATGGACAGTTTATCCGTCCAAGTAAAAGTCCATTCTCATGTCCAGCGTTTTTGGTGAACAAAAGAGCAGAACAGGTAAGAGGAAAAAAGAGACTTTGTATTAACTACAAACCTCTTAATGATATAATTCTTCCTTTTAATTATCCTATTCCTTTCAGCACAGAACTAATCAGAAGAGCTGCAAATAAAAAGGTATTTTCAAAGTTTGATTGCAAATCAGGATTTTGGCAAATAAAGGTAAAAGAATCTGATAGATACAAAACAGCATTCTCAGTTCCTCAAGGACTCTATGAATGGAATGTCATGCCATTTGGTCTATGCACAGCGCCTGCTTATTTTCAGAGAAGAATGGATCAAGCTTTACGGCATTTGACAGAATTTTGCGCTGTTTATATTGATGATATTCTTATATTTTCAGATTCAATTACTGACCATTTCAAACATCTTGATCAGTTGCATGCAGCTATAGTGAAACATGGAATATGTTTTACAGCAAAGAAAATGGTGATAGGCCATAGTCAAATTGATTTTCTGGGCTTACACCTAAAGGAAGGAAAGGTATATCTTCAACCACATATTCTAGTAAGAATTCAAGAATTCCCTGATATTCTTCAAGATAAGAAACAAATCCAAAGATTTCTTGGATGCTTGAATTACATTTCTCCTTTTTATAAAGGATTGGCTGAAGATAGAAAAGCTATTCAAGCTCATCTCAAGGAAGAAACAGATGGTTGGTCTACTGAAGCAACTGAAGCCGTTCAACGCATAAAGACCAAATGCCAATACTTGCCTCCTCTGCAAACACCTCTTCCAGATTTACCATTATTCTTATACACTGACGCTTCTGATAACACTTGGTCAGCTGTTTTGATACAGGAAGAAGAAAATGGTAAAAAGAATGTATGTGGTTACCGATCAGGAACTTTCTCTGACACACAATGCAGGTACCACATCTATGAAAAGGAAATACTGGCAGTCAAAAAAGGGTTAGACAAGTTTAAGATTTTTCTTAAGCCAGTACATTTTATTGTCAGAACAGACAGTCAAGCCATGAGAAGCTTGCTGAAGAAAAAGCCAAACAAAGACATTGCCCAAGGCAGAATAGCAAGGTGGTATTTCGAATTCCTCAGTTTTGATTTTGACATTGAATGGATAAAAGGGGAAAACAATCCACTTGCTGATTCATTAACAAGAGAACTTGCAGGATCAATCTATACAGATCTTGAATTTCTTGGTTGTGAATATTACAGGCCAGATGGCGCATCTATTTATATGGTAAATTTTGGGCCTGGTAATACATTAATGCTCCCTTCTCTTCCCCGGGAAATTGTTATCACTTTATTAGAAACTTATTTTCTAAATAAATGGTTCAAAAATATGCAAAACCTAATCCATTACCATCGCCATGAAGCTCTGGTTGATTCAGATGAGGAAGAAGAATTCAAAGAAAAGATTGGAATGACAAATGCTCCAATAAAATTCTGGTGTGGCCGTCAGGCTATACATATAAGAATCAAAGGTCTCTTTGGAATGAATTGGTCTAAACAAAGTAAAATGAATTTATTGAAGGCCATAAAATTTGGGTTCATAACTCGAATTTCTTTTGATCAGGACACCTTTGAAGATTATGCTGATTTAATTGGTGCAAGGTTTAATCCAGATATGGAAGAATTTTTAAATTATCTATATCCTGGTCTTAGTTATAGAATCTGTGATAGCCTAACATTTTATCTCATGTGTTATCCAAGAACTGGATACAGGTATCCCAGATTAGAATTCTATCCTCTCACTGCTAGATGGAAAGCTGAAGTCAGAATCCAGAACATGGAAATCACTCTCAGACCAGCACTTTTAGCCACAAGAGCCGAGCTCGATATTGCATATTCAAATGATTATATGGTCCAGATCGATCATGTTTTCAACCAAAGAAGTGAAGATTGGGAAAGAATAAATGAAGAACTTCCAGATGATCTATTAGATCCGATCCCTTTTTAGGGCTAGCACATGGGCTTGTCTGTGCCGTGAAGTCACCCACGTTAAGATGTGACAATAGGATGCAACCCTATTCACAAAAAGCAAGATCCCCATAGTGACTTTTGGGTGTAAAGTCGGCATGTACGTGACATGTGTCTTAATCACGGTTGTTTAACTTTTCCTGTTCACGCCTTTAATAATGGCTCCAGAAAAGTTTGTCGGTTGGTTCTTGTCTATGTTCACGCATTTACTTTTGAGTCATGCTACGGACAAGATGCTCTTTACGTGTCACTTTCTTATTAACGGACTTCAAAAATATTGTAAAGAAGGTAATAAGCTTTGCTTCGATGGAATCAGTCTCTTCCTATAAGAGGACCTCGAAGACGCCTTCTAAGACACACCGAGTTGGATATTGAGTCTAGTTTTTAGAAAGTATAAAGTTTTTCAGACTTATGCTCTCTCCTGCGCTTTAAGCGATCTGGATGATCAGAATCTGATTATACTATTGTAATGAATTCTGGAATGAGTTTTGAATGCAAGATAGCATTGTTTATTTTCATCTTATTCTGTATCTTCAGTGTTACTTATACTTTAATAAAACACTAATATATGGGGAGATAGAGATAGATGGGGAGAGAAAGAGAGAGAGATAGAGATATATGGGAAGAGAAAGAGAGATGGAGATATATGGGAAGAGAAAGGAAGAGAGGTGGAGATAGAGAGTCGATTGATAGGTGGGATAGGGAGGGAGAGATGGTGAGAAATAGAGAGGGGGAGGGGGAGAAAGAGATATAGATAGGTAGAGGAGAGATAAAGGAGAGGGGGAGAGTGGGAGAGCTAGGTTGAAGAGGAAAAGAGAGAACAGAGGGAGATAGATAGGTAGAAAAGGGAGAGAAAGAAGAGGGGGAGAGGGAGAGTGATATGTAGAAAGGGAGAGAGAGAAGAAGATAGGGGAGAGAGGGAGAGATAGCTCAATATACATAGAGGGAGAGGGAGAGACATAGAAATGGGGTGATATGGAGAGATAGAGGGGGGTGGTGAAAGAGATAGAGAGATCCTGATAGAGGTAGAGAAAGATATGGATAGAAAGAGATAGAGAGAGGAGTGAGAGGGAGATAAAAAAGAGAAATAGAGATATAGATATAGAGTAGGAGAGATGGAGGGAGAGATGGAGTGAATGAAAGAGAAAGGTAGAGGGGGAAGAGGGAGTGACATAGATAGTGGTTATATAGAGAGATAGAGAGGATAGGAGAGATATATCAACCTCCCTATATCTCTATCTATTCATCCTTATCTCTTATCTCTCTACATCTATCTCTTTGTATCCCTTTCTATTTGTATGTTTCTCATTATCTCCCTCTCTCTATATATTTTCTTCCCTATATTTATCTTTGTCTCCTTAAGTGTGCAATGGGTACATTGAAGAGGTCTTAAAGGAGAATTATCATGACCACTAAAATGAATGTCAAGTTGAGTGGATTGAGATTTTTCTTCCTTTGCTCTGCATGACATTAAGCCAGTTGGAACACATCTCAAATTGGACATTAGGTCCTTTCAAAGTCATCTATTTCAAATTAGGACATTAGGGTCCCTTTCACATTGGAACACATCTCAAATTGGACATTAAGACTAGTGATCTTGCCATTATCATCTATTTCAGTTTAAAGTCCCTTGGAACACCTCCTCTAAACTCTATATCCTTGCATTCAATGGTGTGCTTCAAATTGTGTTTGTATGATGCCTTGAATTGTCATAAGGTTTCTTAATAGGTCTTGAAACACTTGCTTCTCTAACATTTTTCATTCATTGACTGTCATACTTAAAAATCTTCCTTCAAATTCGCTCTCAAGGTGTTTAGGAATGATGATTTAATGGTGAAAAGTCAAAGAGAAGAATCAGCAATGGGACCTAAAAATCAGTTAGCAAGAGAGTTGGAGGAGTTGAGGGAAACCTTGGAAAGGGAGAGAAGGGAAAGAAGAGAACAAGAAGCAGCAAGAGAGCAGGCTAAAGCAAGGGAAGAGAGGAAATGGAGAAGGGAGAGAGAAGCTATGCAGGCTAGGATCAAATAGCCTTGAGAAATAGGCGAGGAGAACAAGGAGAATAAGAAGACAATGATGAAGAAGAAGAGTGATAGGTACGGGGTTGGAGGAATCAATCACATATTCCTACTCTAGGTCTTGCTTGCAAGACCTCCTTGGTGTTTTATTTCACCACCTTAACCTATAGGACCCTTCTCAAGTTTAGGTACCCCTAGTCTGTCTGGCCAACCCCACTTCTATCACAATTCCATCTACCAAGTTAACCTTGGTGCAATGCTTGAACTCTTCCTTAGCCCTTAATCTACCCTAAAGGCTAATCTATCCTCAATGCATTTCTGGTCCATTGCTTTAGTCCAGATTCTAATTTTTTCCTGGATTTTCTATGTTTCTGTATGTGAAATTTGGTCCAGATGATCAGATGAAAGCAATTTTTGCATTGTAAATGTTTTTGGGTAAATCTGATTGGATTACACAGCTTTTGTCAATGCTTGCCTATTTGATTGTTATTATATTTATGGCAACATTTGGTCTGAATTATTAAGTTGCTGTTTTTATAAAAACAAGTTTGGATATATTTGTGATTTTGACATATTATTGCTAATGACAATGTCTATCTGATTATATTGAGGTGGCAGCCCAGGTGGAGCTGATCATGGAGGATTGTTCCTCCCCATGAAAACACCAGGCAAGATGAGAGGAAAGAAGATTGAGAGGATTTCCTGTAGGTTTGTCCCTGAGGCTCTTCCCATGAATGACAATTGAATTAATTAGATTTAAAAAATCTAATGTTTTTGGTGAGTGAATAGAGGTAAATGATTTTTGCATTTAATTAAATATTTTTGGTTTATTAAGTTTAGCAAAAGAGGAATAAATAATTTGATAAAACAAACTATATAAGTTGTTTATTAAATTAAAATAAAAAGGAATATGATAATTAAATTAAAGATTCTAGGATATCTTTATTTAATTAAGAAGAAATGTGATGAGGTAATTAAATAACACAAATTATTGAAGCTGTGTATTTAATTTAAGATAGAATTAATGGATAAAGTATAGAAGAAATAATACGATAATAATTAAATAAAACAAGTATTTAATTTTGCTTTATTTAATTAAGAGAGAAATAATATGATAAAATAGAAGAATTAATAATGAACTTAATATAAATAAATATTTCTATTTATTTACTAAGTAGATGAATTTAAGATTAATTAATCAAATAAGTCGTATTTAATTAATTAGATTCTCCAGACCATTTTTAGGTGTCTACACTAAGAAGATTTTCTAATGGAATGTTAGAGCCTTTTGGTTATGAAAATTTTGAAGATTACTTTGTGAAGATATTATTTTTCATTATATAAAGTTTTGGGCTTGGATAACAAGATGATGATGCCAGTAAACCTAATGGTACTTGTAGTGGACATCCATAGCAAAAATTTCAATAAGCCATATCACTATGTTGGCTACATTGTAGATGAGATTCAAAAGTACTTAAGTTCACTCAAGAAGGAAAACAACATAGTGCACTTTAAATGGTATTCATTATTATGTCACATTATTGTGTATAGTGGAGAAGGTTTGATAGTGCCAAAATATGCAAATCAAGGCCATGGATGTGAAACAAAGGATGCTATGAGTTCAAGGATCAACTTAAATTTAGGACAAGGATTGTGATAAGTACAATTACTCTATTTTTTATTAAGGATATCAACAGAGTTTAGGCATTTATTAAGGCTTAAGGATTTAACACCAAAGAAGGGAATCAATGAAAATTGGAGTGATTGGATTTGTAAAGAATTTCTGCAGTCTCTAACAACAGCCTTTAATCAAATAGAAAATCTTGATTTCACATAAGATGTAAGAGTTATTACAAGCATCAGAGAGTTCTATCTCATCCACAAAACTATACAGTTATCAGTAATATTATATTGTGGCTAACTAATTAGAACTCAGAATGACGCTGTTGACAGTGCTCATTGGCCAATTTTGGAGCAAATATCACAACTTAATGTTCAATAGCTTAGGGGAGAAAGAATTTTATATTAACCCGAGCCCCCAATCGCAAAACCAAAGGATAACAATAACCAGTTGCTTACTAATTTTCTTATGGTTTTGGATTCTCTAAACCTACTGCATATACTTTGATGACCTGTTCAATGGTAGTCCGACAAATTGGGCATCCCCAATTCTTTCCTTTGATTTCATTCAAGCAGGCCATGCAACCTGCAAGATGACCACACGGTATACAGACTCCTTCTGCTGGAGCATCCCAACAAATCACACAACTGCCAGAACTATTGCTTTGTGATTTGCTTGAACTTCTTGAGTACTGTACACCATGCTTTGCTGTATCAAGCAAATTAAACTCAATTGGAGATGTATCAATGGATGGATAAAAAACTGGACCATCTTGAGGGATATTTTCTACTGGTAAGGGAGGAGCTGAAGGAGAAGAAAAGCTTGGGTGTGCAGTGGAAGTATTTTCAGAAACTGGCAACCCAAAAACAGTAGGTGTTGGTTTCTTCGTTGAACTCTCAGCAATGTTGCTGCTGTTAGGTCCTGCTTCAACTGCTGCCCAGCCATTATGAGAAGTAAAATTGACGTCATCTACGCATTGGCCACATTTATTATTGTTTACTGGCATCTCGGTTCTCTCGGAAGGTCCCCAGCCATTGTAGCTAGCATCTGATGTGCTACCCTGGCCGCTCAAGTCACTTGTTAGGGAAGGTTGAGAACCAGAAGGGAGAGGAAATCTTTCCTGAGATAAGTGTTTCAGTGAAGCATCTATTGCCATAGCAAGTTCAGATTCTTCTGTGAGGAGCAAATTAGCAGATTCTGTCATGGGTAAGTTTTGCTGAACAGTAGATGATTCTGACAATCTATCTTTATTACTGGTTCATTGCCACTTGTGATATTGCACACTAATATGTGACTACATTGCTTCTATATCAAACCATAGCAGTGTTGTTTGTCACTGTTATTCCTCAAAAGGACTGTCACCTTGAAACATGTTCATTATCTGTGCATAACAACTCACTGCCTTTTATTCTATCATCACTCTATTTAGAATTGATAATACTGATGCATATATAACTTCCTACTTGGCTTGTCAGGTTGTCTTCATTAATGATGCTTCTCTGCTTTTCTTTGCTCTATCATTTTTGTTTTTCATCTATACATTTCCAAAAAATGCATAAATCTACATCTCTATATTGCTTCTTGTCATGGTTATTGACTACTTAGTATTCATTGTAAGTTGTAACAGCAGCAATGTACATGGATATTGGAAATGGAAGCATTTTGAAAATCCTTGATAATTTCATTACTGCTCTTTACTTTTATTCATTGAGCCCTTTATGTTGCTTCCAAATTGTTCAAAGTTTTCCCTTCATCATTTTACTAGCTGTTCACTTGTGACTGTACAAGGATTTTCACTTATCTAATATATGGATCATGAATATTTGTGTATGAAGTTGTGAAGTGTGTTCTCATTACATATATTACCACTAAATAAGTTTGAAGGATAAATATAAGCCTGATGGAAACATTTAAATATTCAGATATTGGTATCAAGAGAATATCCATATGATTTCCAAAATAGATCAAAGCCAATAATCATTAATTGTCATTGACTAACACTGTATGATGGACGCACTCCACAATGATACCCTTAACTGATTTATATATATCAATAGGAGTAGATAATATGTTGGTAATAATGATGCCACATTCTTAATATGAATCTTGAAATTTTGCTTGAGATGAAGTCCAAAATGATTATAAATTACAGAATGGAAATTCGATGAGAAGATACAATTGTTGTTTCTGATTTATTGCTTTAAATACATGCATTTGAAGGTATAGATCTCTTGCTGATCACTGTCTCTGATTTGGACTCAATACTCATGCGATTGAAGGTATAGATCTCTTGCTGATCGCTGTCCCTGGTTTGGACTCAATACTCATGTGATTCCTTGGTGCTATGTCTAATTGTTGCTTGATAACTCATGTGTCCATTTCCTTGGTTGATCGTAGGCTCTTTAAGAGCACTTCAGATCTAGTTTTAGAGATATAAACTTTCCAAATAATTGATGCTTCTTGGATGACCTCCTAACCTTCTCAAATAGCATTCGAATGGGCATGATGTGAGGAGTTGTATCTTCTCCATCATGTCTCTTGCACACAACTTAATTAATCATGTCTTTAATACCATTAATTAATTAATGCCTTGATCGAATAAATGTTGCACCTAATATAAACTTATACTCCCGCAATATGAAGGCGCCCGATAATTATAATTAGAATATAAGTCAGTGGCAACTTAGATAGAAAGCAATTTCATCAAATGGAAACCACGATTGACTTATGCAGCAGCCAACTCAAACAATATTAATATGTATAGTCCTGCAAAATATCAATCAATATAATATCTCCCAATCAATGCAATATGCAGAGTAGGCAATCGACCACATGAGTACTTCCAAACACAGCAATCAATATTAAGCAATAAGACCAATCTGAAACTCCAATAATTGATAAATCTGACCCCTGCAATTTCGTCTTTGTAGGACACTCATGAAATTGCCAAACTCCAATCATTATCAAATACATTCCCGAATGCCTTTTTGTAGCCTTCATCAAAAATGGGACATTACAAGTCCTCCTGCCCAAGATTGTTTGCCCCCAAAGCATGGATAAAAACACATATTCGTTTTGCTTGTCGTACGATGGGATCAATCACCCTTCCTCTACAAATAGGACCGAAAAAATTAGATGTCTCATTGTCCATCATCTCAAAGTTAGACCAATTCCATGTGAAGCTTGGTTACCCATGGCTACACTCCATGGAAGTCATCTTGTCGGTCATGCATAAATGTTTAAATTTTCCCTTTGACAATGAAATCTTTATTGTGCACGATAGTGGCTTTAATCCTTTGTCTTCCCTAGGGAACTTTTAACTAGATTTCTTTTTGACCAAGCCTATGGAACCTATTAAACCTTGAGAATAATTCTTTTTCAAATCGTATCAAAAGATTAAAACAAAATGCATAACAAAAATACCCCTTACAAACATGCCTCAGCCTATGATTGAGCCTACCATCCTTGAGAAAACCATGATTGAACCATTTAAAAACATTACAAATAACCAAGACCACACTAAGATAGATTCTTTTCCTATCTCCTATAAAAGACCAAGAGACAATGAAAACAATCTTGTCACACCGCCTAAGATAAAACAAGTTTACAAAGCTAAGGAGAAAGAGGTTGAACAACCTCTCGTGTACTACTTGATGTACTTGTTGATGTTGTTCTATGTCAGTGTTAATGTTATTCTTGTTTGCTTGATCTTGTTTGGATGTGGACCCTTTCTTGTCATTTCCTAGCACAGGGGGTGGACCTTCGGGTCCACACTGTCGGTTCACTGTGGGCCACAGTTGCATATCTAGGATGGGAATGTCATGCTTGTAAGCAAGTATTCACTGTATGGTAGCTCTAGAATATGTAAAACACAACACTAAGCTCAAGTAGGCTAATATCACTATTAGGGATACCAGACCAAACTCTTCGTTGAAGGGTAGGGCCATCTTACCAGTTTAGTAGATGTGCGAGAGACCCCAGTAAGTCCGTGGTTGGCGGAAAAGCACTTGGGTGATGCTCTGAATGTTTGGATCTGATATTCAACTTGTAGAACTCCTCAGTATACTCTGTCACACTTGACTCCTGCTTCAGATTCTGCAACTTTCGAAACAAACTGATCTGATAATCTATGGGCATAAACTTTGTCTTTAACTTATTCACCATTTGATCCCATGATCTTATCTTTTCCTTTCCTCTTCTTTGCCTATCTGTCTACAAATGTTCCCACCAAAGGGATGCATGTCCTTTCAATTTTGTACAAGAAAATTTCACCTTCTTGTCCTTAGTGGTACCTTCAAAATCAAAATACTTCTCCATCTCTGTTATCCAATCAAGCAATTCATTTGAATCAAACTTACCACTATAATCTGGTGGATTGAAGTGTGGTTTAGTATTTGCTCTGGTTAGGACTCTTATGAACCTCTCTTCTCCCTGATCTAGGCTAGGTTGATCTTCTATTTCCCTTTCTCCCTGTTCTTCTACCTCTTCATCACTCACATCATCAACTGGTCAACCTCTCCTCTAGGTCATTTTGACTACATCTAATCTAGCAACAATTCCTCTCAACATCTCCATCATAGTTGGATCTGCATTTCCATGTGCTCCATTTCCTCTACCATTTCTTCTTCCCTCCATATTTACACAAGTCCTCTGCAAATGCAAGTCGGATCCAAAGTCTACCACCCTACAACAAATCTTCAATAGGACTCCACAAACTCTGGCGATCTCTCACAGAACAGCTAATGTTAATGAGGTGCAGAGTCAGATGATGCAGATGGAGGGATTTGGTTTGGTGGGAGAGGGGGCGACACAGCAGGTTGTTAGCGGGGGGACAGAGGGCGCAGTGGATGCAAAGAATGTGCAGAGGGAGCTAGATGAGCTTAGGGACAGGGTGCACATAGTGGAGGTAGAGAGAGATGTGGCACAGGCACAGGTGGAGGTGTTGGAGGCAGGGAGGGATGTGTTACAGGCGCAGGTCTAGGTAGCACAGAGTGAGAGGCAGGTGGCCGAGACAGAGGTATAGTCTCTTTGTAGAGAGAGAGATACAGGGACATCGTAGGCATCTAGCTTGCGACGAGAGCGGGATGCGGCTGAGCTGAGATTGTA
>VDFB02253514.1:0-45323 GCA_007258455.2 Sequoia sempervirens
CATTCTCATGTCCAGCGTTTTTGGTGAACAAAAGAGCAGAACAGGTAAGAGGAAAAAAGAGACTTTGTATTAACTACAAACCTCTTAATGATATAATTCTTCCTTTTAATTATCCTATTCCTTTCAGCACAGAACTAATCAGAAGAGCTGCAAATAAAAAGGTATTTTCAAAGTTTGATTGCAAATCAGGATTTTGGCAAATAAAGGTAAAAGAATCTGATAGATACAAAACAGCATTCTCAGTTCCTCAAGGACTCTATGAATGGAATGTCATGCCATTTGGTCTATGCACAGCGCCTGCTTATTTTCAGAGAAGAATGGATCAAGCTTTACGGCATTTGACAGAATTTTGCGCTGTTTATATTGATGATATTCTTATATTTTCAGATTCAATTACTGACCATTTCAAACATCTTGATCAGTTGCATGCAGCTATAGTGAAACATGGAATATGTTTTACAGCAAAGAAAATGGTGATAGGCCATAGTCAAATTGATTTTCTGGGCTTACACCTAAAGGAAGGAAAGGTATATCTTCAACCACATATTCTAGTAAGAATTCAAGAATTCCCTGATATTCTTCAAGATAAGAAACAAATCCAAAGATTTCTTGGATGCTTGAATTACATTTCTCCTTTTTATAAAGGATTGGCTGAAGATAGAAAAGCTATTCAAGCTCATCTCAAGGAAGAAACAGATGGTTGGTCTACTGAAGCAACTGAAGCCGTTCAACGCATAAAGACCAAATGCCAATACTTGCCTCCTCTGCAAACACCTCTTCCAGATTTACCATTATTCTTATACACTGACGCTTCTGATAACACTTGGTCAGCTGTTTTGATACAGGAAGAAGAAAATGGTAAAAAGAATGTATGTGGTTACCGATCAGGAACTTTCTCTGACACACAATGCAGGTACCACATCTATGAAAAGGAAATACTGGCAGTCAAAAAAGGGTTAGACAAGTTTAAGATTTTTCTTAAGCCAGTACATTTTATTGTCAGAACAGACAGTCAAGCCATGAGAAGCTTGCTGAAGAAAAAGCCAAACAAAGACATTGCCCAAGGCAGAATAGCAAGGTGGTATTTCGAATTCCTCAGTTTTGATTTTGACATTGAATGGATAAAAGGGGAAAACAATCCACTTGCTGATTCATTAACAAGAGAACTTGCAGGATCAATCTATACAGATCTTGAATTTCTTGGTTGTGAATATTACAGGCCAGATGGCGCATCTATTTATATGGTAAATTTTGGGCCTGGTAATACATTAATGCTCCCTTCTCTTCCCCGGGAAATTGTTATCACTTTATTAGAAACTTATTTTCTAAATAAATGGTTCAAAAATATGCAAAACCTAATCCATTACCATCGCCATGAAGCTCTGGTTGATTCAGATGAGGAAGAAGAATTCAAAGAAAAGATTGGAATGACAAATGCTCCAATAAAATTCTGGTGTGGCCGTCAGGCTATACATATAAGAATCAAAGGTCTCTTTGGAATGAATTGGTCTAAACAAAGTAAAATGAATTTATTGAAGGCCATAAAATTTGGGTTCATAACTCGAATTTCTTTTGATCAGGACACCTTTGAAGATTATGCTGATTTAATTGGTGCAAGGTTTAATCCAGATATGGAAGAATTTTTAAATTATCTATATCCTGGTCTTAGTTATAGAATCTGTGATAGCCTAACATTTTATCTCATGTGTTATCCAAGAACTGGATACAGGTATCCCAGATTAGAATTCTATCCTCTCACTGCTAGATGGAAAGCTGAAGTCAGAATCCAGAACATGGAAATCACTCTCAGACCAGCACTTTTAGCCACAAGAGCCGAGCTCGATATTGCATATTCAAATGATTATATGGTCCAGATCGATCATGTTTTCAACCAAAGAAGTGAAGATTGGGAAAGAATAAATGAAGAACTTCCAGATGATCTATTAGATCCGATCCCTTTTTAGGGCTAGCACATGGGCTTGTCTGTGCCGTGAAGTCACCCACGTTAAGATGTGACAATAGGATGCAACCCTATTCACAAAAAGCAAGATCCCCATAGTGACTTTTGGGTGTAAAGTCGGCATGTACGTGACATGTGTCTTAATCACGGTTGTTTAACTTTTCCTGTTCACGCCTTTAATAATGGCTCCAGAAAAGTTTGTCGGTTGGTTCTTGTCTATGTTCACGCATTTACTTTTGAGTCATGCTACGGACAAGATGCTCTTTACGTGTCACTTTCTTATTAACGGACTTCAAAAATATTGTAAAGAAGGTAATAAGCTTTGCTTCGATGGAATCAGTCTCTTCCTATAAGAGGACCTCGAAGACGCCTTCTAAGACACACCGAGTTGGATATTGAGTCTAGTTTTTAGAAAGTATAAAGTTTTTCAGACTTATGCTCTCTCCTGCGCTTTAAGCGATCTGGATGATCAGAATCTGATTATACTATTGTAATGAATTCTGGAATGAGTTTTGAATGCAAGATAGCATTGTTTATTTTCATCTTATTCTGTATCTTCAGTGTTACTTATACTTTAATAAAACACTAATATATGGGGAGATAGAGATAGATGGGGAGAGAAAGAGAGAGAGATAGAGATATATGGGAAGAGAAAGAGAGATGGAGATATATGGGAAGAGAAAGGAAGAGAGGTGGAGATAGAGAGTCGATTGATAGGTGGGATAGGGAGGGAGAGATGGTGAGAAATAGAGAGGGGGAGGGGGAGAAAGAGATATAGATAGGTAGAGGAGAGATAAAGGAGAGGGGGAGAGTGGGAGAGCTAGGTTGAAGAGGAAAAGAGAGAACAGAGGGAGATAGATAGGTAGAAAAGGGAGAGAAAGAAGAGGGGGAGAGGGAGAGTGATATGTAGAAAGGGAGAGAGAGAAGAAGATAGGGGAGAGAGGGAGAGATAGCTCAATATACATAGAGGGAGAGGGAGAGACATAGAAATGGGGTGATATGGAGAGATAGAGGGGGGTGGTGAAAGAGATAGAGAGATCCTGATAGAGGTAGAGAAAGATATGGATAGAAAGAGATAGAGAGAGGAGTGAGAGGGAGATAAAAAAGAGAAATAGAGATATAGATATAGAGTAGGAGAGATGGAGGGAGAGATGGAGTGAATGAAAGAGAAAGGGGGGAGAGGGGGGAAGAGGGAGTGACATAGATAGTGGGCGATATAGAGAGATAGAGAGTGATAGGGAGAGATATATCAATTACCCTCCCTATATCTCTATCTATTCATCCTTATCTCTTTATCTCTCTACATCTATCTCTTTGTATCCCTTTCTATTTGTATGTTTCTCATTATCTCCCTCTCTCTCGATATTTCCTTCCCTATATTTATCTTTGTCTCCTTAAGTGTGCAATGGGTACATTGAAGAGGTCTTAAAGGAGAATTATCATGACCACTAAAATGAATGTCAAGTTGAGTGTGGATTGAGATTTTTCTTCCTTTGCTCTGCATGACATTAAGCCAGTTTGGAACACATCTCAAATTGGACATTAGGTCCTTTTAAAGTCATCTATTTCAAATTAGGACATTGGATGCTTTCACATTTGAACACATCTCAAATTTGGACATTAAGACTGAGTGATCTTGCCATTATCATCTATTTAGGTTTAAAGTCCCTTGGAGACACCTCCCTCTAAACTCTATATCCTTGCATTCAATGGTGTGCTTCAAATTGTGTGTTTGTATGATGCCTTGAATTGTCATAAAAGGTTTCTTAATAGGTCTTTGAAACACTTCTCTAACA
Source organism: Sequoia sempervirens (assembly GCA_007258455.2). Classification (NCBI taxonomy): domain Eukaryota; kingdom Viridiplantae; phylum Streptophyta; class Pinopsida; order Cupressales; family Cupressaceae; genus Sequoia; species Sequoia sempervirens. Next base: position 3,757 of record VDFB02253514.1, read on the forward strand.
TTTTTCTATTCATTGTTGTCATACTTAAAATCTTCCTTCAAATTAGTTCAAGGTGTTTTAGGAATGATGATTTAATGGTGAAAAGTCAAAGAGAAAAGAGAGAATCAACAATGGGACCTAAAATCAGTTAGCAAGAGTTGGAGGTTAAGGGAAACCTTGGAAAAAGAAAGAAGGGAAAGAAGAGAATAAGAAGCAGCAAGAGAGCAGCTAGAGCAAGGGAAGAAAGGAAATGGAGAAGGGGGAGAGAGACTATGCAAGCAAGGATAAACAGTCTTGAGAGAAGTAGAAGGAGAGAAGAAGAAGAAGACCAAGAAGATAATGATGAAGATGAAGAGTGATAGAGTGCAGGGGTTGGAGGAATCAATCCATGATTCCTACTCTAGGTCTTCCTTGCAAGACCTCCTTGAATTTTATTTCACCACCTTAACCTATAGGACCCTTCTCAAGTTTAGGTACCCCTAGATGCAATAAAGCCAGCCACTTCTATCACAATTCCATCTACCAAGTTAACCTTGGTGCAAGTAATGAACTCTTCCTTATCCCTTAATCTACCCTAAAGGCTAATCTATCCTCAATGCATTTTTGGTCCATTGCTTTAGTCCAGATTCTAATTTTTTCCTGGATTTTCTATGTTTCTGTATGTGAAATTTGGTCCAGATGATCAGATGAAAGCAATTTTTGCATTGTAAATGTTTTTGGGTAAATCTGATTGGATTACATAGCTTTTGTCAATGCTTTCCTATTTGATTGTTATTATATTTATGGCAACATTTGGTCTGAATTATTAAGTTGCTGTTTTTATAAAAACAAGTTTGGATATATTTGTGATTTTGACATATTATTGCTAATGACAATGTCTATCTGATTATATTGAGGTGGCAGCCCAGGTGGAGCTGATCATGGAGGATTGTTCCTCCCCATGAAAACACCAGGCAAGATGAGAGGAAAGAAGATTGAGAGGATTTCCTGTAGGTTTGTCCCTGAGGCTCTTCCCATGAATGACAATTGAATTAATTAGATTTAAAAAATCTAATGTTTTTGGTGAGTGAATAGAGGTAAATGATTTTTGCATTTAATTAAATATTTTTGGTTTATTAAGTTTAGCAAAAGAGGAATAAATAATTTGATAAAACAAACTATATAAGTTGTTTATTAAATTAAAATAAAAAGGAATATGATAATTAAATTAAAGATTCTAGGATATCTTTATTTAATTAAGAAGAAATGTGATGAGGTAATTAAATAACACAAATTATTGAAGCTGTGTATTTAATTTAAGATAGAATTAATGGATAAAGCTATAGAAGAAATAATAATGATGAATAATTAAATAAAACAAGTATTTAATTTTGTTTATTTAATTAAGAGGAGAAATAATATGATAAAATAGAAGAATTAATAATGAACTTAATATAAATAAATATTTCTATTTATTTACTAAGTAGATGAATTTAAGATTAATTAATCAAATAAGTCGTATTTAATTAATTAGATTCTCCAGACCATTTTTAGGTGTCTACACTAAGAAGATTTTCTAATGGAATGTTAGAGCCTTTTGGTTATGAAAATTTTGAAGATTACTTTGTGAAGATATTATTTTTCATTATATAAAGTTTTGGGCTTGGATAACAAGATGATGATGCCAGTAAACCTAATGGTACTTGTAGTGGACATCCATAGCAAAAATTTCAATAAGCCATATCACTATGTTGGCTACATTGTAGATGAGATTCAAAAGTACTTAAGTTCACTCAAGAAGGAAAACAACATAGTGCACTTTAAATGGTATTCATTATTATGTCACATTATTGTGTATAGTGGAGAAGGTTTGATAGTGCCAAAATATGCAAATCAAGGCCATGGATGTGAAACAAAGGATGCTATGAGTTCAAGGATCAACTTAAATTTAGGACAAGGATTGTGATAAGTACAATTACTCTATTTTTTATTAAGGATATCAACAGAGTTTAGGCATTTATTAAGGCTTAAGGATTTAACACCAAAGAAGGGAATCAATGAAAATTGGAGTGATTGGATTTGTAAAGAATTTCTGCAGTCTCTAACAACAGCCTTTAATCAAATAGAAAATCTTGATTTCACATAAGATGTAAGAGTTATTACAAGCATCAGAGAGTTCTATCTCATCCACAAAACTATACAGTTATCAGTAATATTATATTGTGGCTAACTAATTAGAACTCAGAATGACGCTGTTGACAGTGCTCATTGGCCAATTTTGGAGCAAATATCACAACTTAATGTTCAATAGCTTAGGGGAGAAAGAATTTTATATTAACCCGAGCCCCCAATCGCAAAACCAAAGGATAACAATAACCAGTTGCTTACTAATTTTCTTATGGTTTTGGATTCTCTAAACCTACTGCATATACTTTGATGACCTGTTCAATGGTAGTCCGACAAATTGGGCATCCCCAATTCTTTCCTTTGATTTCATTCAAGCAGGCCATGCAACCTGCAAGATGACCACACGGTATACAGACTCCTTCTGCTGGAGCATCCCAACAAATCACACAACTGCCAGAACTATTGCTTTGTGATTTGCTTGAACTTCTTGAGTACTGTACACCATGCTTTGCTGTATCAAGCAAATTAAACTCAATTGGAGATGTATCAATGGATGGATAAAAAACTGGACCATCTTGAGGGATATTTTCTACTGGTAAGGGAGGAGCTGAAGGAGAAGAAAAGCTTGGGTGTGCAGTGGAAGTATTTTCAGAAACTGGCAACCCAAAAACAGTAGGTGTTGGTTTCTTCGTTGAACTCTCAGCAATGTTGCTGCTGTTAGGTCCTGCTTCAACTGCTGCCCAGCCATTATGAGAAGTAAAATTGACGTCATCTACGCATTGGCCACATTTATTATTGTTTACTGGCATCTCGGTTCTCTCGGAAGGTCCCCAGCCATTGTAGCTAGCATCTGATGTGCTACCCTGGCCGCTCAAGTCACTTGTTAGGGAAGGTTGAGAACCAGAAGGGAGAGGAAATCTTTCCTGAGATAAGTGTTTCAGTGAAGCATCTATTGCCATAGCAAGTTCAGATTCTTCTGTGAGGAGCAAATTAGCAGATTCTGTCATGGGTAAGTTTTGCTGAACAGTAGATGATTCTGACAATCTATCTTTATTACTGGTTCATTGCCACTTGTGATATTGCACACTAATATGTGACTACATTGCTTCTATATCAAACCATAGCAGTGTTGTTTGTCACTGTTATTCCTCAAAAGGACTGTCACCTTGAAACATGTTCATTATCTGTGCATAACAACTCACTGCCTTTTATTCTATCATCACTCTATTTAGAATTGATAATACTGATGCATATATAACTTCCTACTTGGCTTGTCAGGTTGTCTTCATTAATGATGCTTCTCTGCTTTTCTTTGCTCTATCATTTTTGTTTTTCATCTATACATTTCCAAAAAATGCATAAATCTACATCTCTATATTGCTTCTTGTCATGGTTATTGACTACTTAGTATTCATTGTAAGTTGTAACAGCAGCAATGTACATGGATATTGGAAATGGAAGCATTTTGAAAATCCTTGATAATTTCATTACTGCTCTTTACTTTTATTCATTGAGCCCTTTATGTTGCTTCCAAATTGTTCAAAGTTTTCCCTTCATCATTTTACTAGCTGTTCACTTGTGACTGTACAAGGATTTTCACTTATCTAATATATGGATCATGAATATTTGTGTATGAAGTTGTGAAGTGTGTTCTCATTACATATATTACCACTAAATAAGTTTGAAGGATAAATATAAGCCTGATGGAAACATTTAAATATTCAGATATTGGTATCAAGAGAATATCCATATGATTTCCAAAATAGATCAAAGCCAATAATCATTAATTGTCATTGACTAACACTGTATGATGGACGCACTCCACAATGATACCCTTAACTGATTTATATATATCAATAGGAGTAGATAATATGTTGGTAATAATGATGCCACATTCTTAATATGAATCTTGAAATTTTGCTTGAGATGAAGTCCAAAATGATTATAAATTACAGAATGGAAATTCGATGAGAAGATACAATTGTTGTTTCTGATTTATTGCTTTAAATACATGCATTTGAAGGTATAGATCTCTTGCTGATCACTGTCTCTGATTTGGACTCAATACTCATGCGATTGAAGGTATAGATCTCTTGCTGATCGCTGTCCCTGGTTTGGACTCAATACTCATGTGATTCCTTGGTGCTATGTCTAATTGTTGCTTGATAACTCATGTGTCCATTTCCTTGGTTGATCGTAGGCTCTTTAAGAGCACTTCAGATCTAGTTTTAGAGATATAAACTTTCCAAATAATTGATGCTTCTTGGATGACCTCCTAACCTTCTCAAATAGCATTCGAATGGGCATGATGTGAGGAGTTGTATCTTCTCCATCATGTCTCTTGCACACAACTTAATTAATCATGTCTTTAATACCATTAATTAATTAATGCCTTGATCGAATAAATGTTGCACCTAATATAAACTTATACTCCCGCAATATGAAGGCGCCCGATAATTATAATTAGAATATAAGTCAGTGGCAACTTAGATAGAAAGCAATTTCATCAAATGGAAACCACGATTGACTTATGCAGCAGCCAACTCAAACAATATTAATATGTATAGTCCTGCAAAATATCAATCAATATAATATCTCCCAATCAATGCAATATGCAGAGTAGGCAATCGACCACATGAGTACTTCCAAACACAGCAATCAATATTAAGCAATAAGACCAATCTGAAACTCCAATAATTGATAAATCTGACCCCTGCAATTTCGTCTTTGTAGGACACTCATGAAATTGCCAAACTCCAATCATTATCAAATACATTCCCGAATGCCTTTTTGTAGCCTTCATCAAAAATGGGACATTACAAGTCCTCCTGCCCAAGATTGTTTGCCCCCAAAGCATGGATAAAAACACATATTCGTTTTGCTTGTCGTACGATGGGATCAATCACCCTTCCTCTACAAATAGGACCGAAAAAATTAGATGTCTCATTGTCCATCATCTCAAAGTTAGACCAATTCCATGTGAAGCTTGGTTACCCATGGCTACACTCCATGGAAGTCATCTTGTCGGTCATGCATAAATGTTTAAATTTTCCCTTTGACAATGAAATCTTTATTGTGCACGATAGTGGCTTTAATCCTTTGTCTTCCCTAGGGAACTTTTAACTAGATTTCTTTTTGACCAAGCCTATGGAACCTATTAAACCTTGAGAATAATTCTTTTTCAAATCGTATCAAAAGATTAAAACAAAATGCATAACAAAAATACCCCTTACAAACATGCCTCAGCCTATGATTGAGCCTACCATCCTTGAGAAAACCATGATTGAACCATTTAAAAACATTACAAATAACCAAGACCACACTAAGATAGATTCTTTTCCTATCTCCTATAAAAGACCAAGAGACAATGAAAACAATCTTGTCACACCGCCTAAGATAAAACAAGTTTACAAAGCTAAGGAGAAAGAGGTTGAACAACCTCTCGTGTACTACTTGATGTACTTGTTGATGTTGTTCTATGTCAGTGTTAATGTTATTCTTGTTTGCTTGATCTTGTTTGGATGTGGACCCTTTCTTGTCATTTCCTAGCACAGGGGGTGGACCTTCGGGTCCACACTGTCGGTTCACTGTGGGCCACAGTTGCATATCTAGGATGGGAATGTCATGCTTGTAAGCAAGTATTCACTGTATGGTAGCTCTAGAATATGTAAAACACAACACTAAGCTCAAGTAGGCTAATATCACTATTAGGGATACCAGACCAAACTCTTCGTTGAAGGGTAGGGCCATCTTACCAGTTTAGTAGATGTGCGAGAGACCCCAGTAAGTCCGTGGTTGGCGGAAAAGCACTTGGGTGATGCTCTGAATGTTTGGATCTGATATTCAACTTGTAGAACTCCTCAGTATACTCTGTCACACTTGACTCCTGCTTCAGATTCTGCAACTTTCGAAACAAACTGATCTGATAATCTATGGGCATAAACTTTGTCTTTAACTTATTCACCATTTGATCCCATGATCTTATCTTTTCCTTTCCTCTTCTTTGCCTATCTGTCTACAAATGTTCCCACCAAAGGGATGCATGTCCTTTCAATTTTGTACAAGAAAATTTCACCTTCTTGTCCTTAGTGGTACCTTCAAAATCAAAATACTTCTCCATCTCTGTTATCCAATCAAGCAATTCATTTGAATCAAACTTACCACTATAATCTGGTGGATTGAAGTGTGGTTTAGTATTTGCTCTGGTTAGGACTCTTATGAACCTCTCTTCTCCCTGATCTAGGCTAGGTTGATCTTCTATTTCCCTTTCTCCCTGTTCTTCTACCTCTTCATCACTCACATCATCAACTGGTCAACCTCTCCTCTAGGTCATTTTGACTACATCTAATCTAGCAACAATTCCTCTCAACATCTCCATCATAGTTGGATCTGCATTTCCATGTGCTCCATTTCCTCTACCATTTCTTCTTCCCTCCATATTTACACAAGTCCTCTGCAAATGCAAGTCGGATCCAAAGTCTACCACCCTACAACAAATCTTCAATAGGACTCCACAAACTCTGGCGATCTCTCACAGAACAGCTAATGTTAATGAGGTGCAGAGTCAGATGATGCAGATGGAGGGATTTGGTTTGGTGGGAGAGGGGGCGACACAGCAGGTTGTTAGCGGGGGGACAGAGGGCGCAGTGGATGCAAAGAATGTGCAGAGGGAGCTAGATGAGCTTAGGGACAGGGTGCACATAGTGGAGGTAGAGAGAGATGTGGCACAGGCACAGGTGGAGGTGTTGGAGGCAGGGAGGGATGTGTTACAGGCGCAGGTCTAGGTAGCACAGAGTGAGAGGCAGGTGGCCGAGACAGAGGTATAGTCTCTTTGTAGAGAGAGAGATACAGGGACATCGTAGGCATCTAGCTTGCGACGAGAGCGGGATGCGGCTGAGCTGAGATTGTAGGCCTTGCAGAGAGAGGCAGACGGCGGCGGTGAGGGGACGAGGACAGGGAGAGGATGCTTGAGTTGCGGATCAGACCTCTCTCGTGAGAGGGATGCAGCACAGGCTGAGTTGTAGAGGAGCTAGTTGAGGGGGAGGGCAGGGCAGATGTTTAGGAGCTACACCCATGATTACATAGGGCCATTTACTTGACGAGAGGAGACGAGGGGAGCCTGAGTAGATACAACGATTATTCTACTAGCTTCGAGAGAGCACGGAGCACACCCGGGAAGCGGAGCTACTCAGTGCAGATCGCGAGATCAGTATAAGAGCATGGCGGAATACCCACGAGATAGATATATTTGAAGCTGAGGATGGAAAGAGTTCATCTGTGAGCTGACTATTAGAAGAGTGTATATGGCGAGGTTGTTCGAATCAGTAGCGGCGCATGGCCTTCGTCGGTCGAGCCCCATAGCCACTAGGGCTGTCAGTCATTAGGAGACCTGCCTTGCAGGGGGATTTAGTGACTATCCCGGTGGACTCCCGTCTCCATATTGCGGTTACGGGGGACTCCTACACACAGTACGGGGGACTCCCACTATGAAGTCTTGTATAAGCTGAAAATATGTTATACTTAAGCCCGAATCCTTGCATGCAAGGATGCTGATATGAGTCCTTACAAATCCAATTCCACGGCTCTCTATAAAGAGAGAGGGGGATTGATATTGTGGCCCTCAGATTGACCCAGTTACCCCTGCAAATACAGTCTCGGAACGAGAGATTCAAAGAGGAGAAGCAAGAATTCCAATCTCCATGAATCCTGTTCTTGCAATGCAACAATGAAAACTAAAAGAGTGCATAATGCCCGGCTAATCCCCCCCCCACCCGAGAATTCTAGCTGTCATATCAAACTTCTGAAAAAACCTAGCCGGGGGGACTAAAATCATGCTATGGATCAAAGCCCTTTCCGGCCTTAGTGGAGTCCCCAGTAGTGATGAAATCATAAACATAAAGAACAGCCTTCCTTGCCCCTATGTTTTTTCACATAGACATTCTAATCAAATCGACATCTCTCAAAACCCCCTACTATAGAAAGGCAACAAAGAAACCATGAATTTTGTCATACCATGCTCTAGGTGCTTGCTTTAAACGATTTCTTCAACAACCAAACGGGTCCCAACTAGAGTTCTCGTGCCGGGGGGGGGGGGGGAATTATAGCATAGAAATATCTTATTTCAGATCACCCTTGAGAAATGCACTCTTCACATCCATCCGATGAACTTTCAGAGTAGGGCCCGTCCTCGAGATGCTGCAATGGAAAGTACAACACGAATGGAATCCATACGAGCAACTGGAGCCCCCCCCATAGGAAGGATAGGTGGATAGGGGTCTCATTGTAATCGTAATCAATGCCTTCTTTTTGCGATAAGCCCTATATAGTGGGGGTAGGGGCCACCAACCTTGCCTCATACTTCTCAACCTGTCCATCTGAAGTCTACTTAGTCCTGTATACCCACTTGCAACCAACAATGTTCTTATCATGGGGACGAGGGACACTACTATGGATAGGGCCCAAGTATGATTCGGAGTGGTCTTCATCTGCCATAGCACCTTCCCATTCTGGTTTCCCACTGCGCGGATCACAACTGTCCATCACCTTGGCCAGTTGTGCAAAATTGGCCCTCGGAGAACGAGGCCTTCCTCGCTCTTGATCCCCAATCACAGATTCGCCTTCATTGCATCTATGTTTCTATTAGTTCCCATTCAAGAATTCATTACCCGTCCCCCCTATTCATAGTTCCTGGGACATCTCCAATAGGCAACTCCGAACAACTCTTTTTTTTCCAGTTGTTGGAAACTCATCGACAACACTACCTTAGAATAGTAGGGGCCCTCCCACCCCAGAATCTTCACTAGACTCCACATGCTCGTCATCACTATCATCATCATCATCATGACTAGGAGGACTAGGAAGAGGTTGAGAATTCTATAGTAGGGGGTAACAGTGGGAATAGAACAGGATGAAGAACCGACATCAAGTAATTCAGGAAGATGAGAATCAGAAGAACCTGTAGGAATGCCCTCATCAGAAATAGAGAGCATCTCGCTCAACAACAATGGTTCTTTTCTCCGGATCATACAACCTCTTGTCTAACACCGCCCACTACTTTTATTCCATTTCGGCCGATCCAGAGACTGAAGACGGAACACGTAAGCGGGTGCCTGCTGGGTCATTTCAGAACTTATATCTTTTAAGAACTTCTATCTATGGATAGATGAAAGGGACCCGGGGGTAGAATGACATGAAAAACCCCTTTTTCTGAAAGCTCCGATCTCTTAACCCTTTTGTCCTCCCACCCACCCCTATGGCTTCGCGTCCCTCCTTATTCCATTGTCGATTACTGGTTCCCCGCGATTCAAAATTCTATGATCATATGGTTCCGAGCCTATAGTCGGCAATGGTTTGTTCCCACCTACCAGTAGTTAGTAAGCAGCAGCGGATCAGGCCTGGTAGGCCATGTTATTCACCCCTTCCTCTAACAATCATCAATAGTAGACCACCGACCAATATATATAGATTGGGCCTACTTCCGAACAATCCAATGCTGTTAGCTATTATGGTTCTTCTCAGTGGGGTCGTTCTCAGAGTGGTCGGTTGACAGTATCTTCCCCTACCTGGTCGAGTTAAGACTTCATCACCCCGGAGCGGGAGTGTTACCATCCTGAACCGGGTCCCGACTGAACTTATCCTCCCATCCTTAACCTCCGGTAGGACACCCCCGATGGCAACTCAAACTCCCTCCCGGTTCATCGGGGAACGTTGACTCCCGGATCGGCGAGAAACTCCTGTCCATCCTTCACTGCTGGAGCTAATACAATAATGAAAGAACTCCCATAGAATTGTAGGGCTTGCCCTTTCTCCAGAAAATCAAATGGATGGATGGCTAGGACAGTGCCCAATAGCATAAACTCCATATCGTGGGTGCCATCCATTCACCCCCAGGCAAGAAACATCGGCCTAAAAATTCTATGGCCCTTCCATAGTAGTTGAGCATGTTAACTCGTTAATTAGGCCATCCCTCATCGGGGGTGCTTGCTCCATCTCCCACCTTTCTCGCTATAAAAACTATTTCGTTATAACCCGTTGAGGACTCGAACCCCGGGGGTTACGGCGGGTGGGCGTTCATTAAGTATGGGTCCCTGAGGAGCAGCAATGAAGGGAAGGACCTTCCGGTTGTCAACAATAGAGTTTGAACCAGTCTACTCCGACCTTCCTCGACTGGATCAACTTACTCAACTCAACTCAACGGAATCAACTGCTTCGTCCTCGAGTTCAACGAAGTTTAGTTTCCAGCCCGGGGGTGTGGGATTAGCTTCCGGTTGTCTAGCTCCTCTTCTCGGGGGTGAGGATGGAGGCCGAACAAGACAACCCAAGAAAGAATGTTAGCAGGCCTTCCGAACAATCCAACCGTGCATGCATGCATGCATGCAGGGGTGAAGCTCTGTTAACTTCTTTCTCTTCTCATGCGAGGGAGTTCACTACCTAAGGCCATATGGTCGGTGCCGAAGGCTTTCCTGGGCCGGCGGAAAGAACAATCGAACAATCGGGCCTTGACCGGGGGTGCCTTCCCTTGACCGTGGGTGAGGAATGGAGTAACCCACCTGGAGTTAGTTCCTTATCAAACAATCCTTCTGGCCGAGTAGACGACAACTCTATCTAATAAGGGCAATCCAATGAGGGGCTCCATCCCCCACCCCCGGGTAGGAAAGGCCTACGGTGAATGAAGCCCCCGGTTTGCTCTCCTCCACATAGAATTGTAGGGGCCTCCCACCCCCATAGAATAGTAGGGGCAACGCACAATCTTCACTTGGTCATAACCAGCCAATCTTCTTGACTCCTTCATCCTTGTATCCTTTCCTTTAAAGCCAACTAAACTGATTATCCGGTTTGTTGAGGGCCATGCTTTCTGGGAGGGTGGGAGTTATAGCCCGATGGAGAATACTTTCTTGAACTCGCTCCCTGGGCCCCTACTATTCTAAGGGCAGTTCGGGTTAGTCCCTGGAAAGGAGTTCAATCCTGCTTTAGCTTTCTGGGCAACCCGGCCCTTAGAAAACTATAGAAAGGGGGGGGGCCCATAGCCCATAGCCCATAAAATAGTAGGGGGTAGGGGGCTGAAGGATGGGCTATGATTCCCTGGGCCTTCTCCACCCCCGGGTAGCTTTAGTCAAATGTGGGAAGGGCGAGAACGAACGGCACTAGCGGTTGGCCGGGGTGTAAAGCTATAGTTACTTGATACCGCTACTACCTTCCTTCCGGAAATCAATGTTGTTAACTTCTCTCCGGGCTTCTCTCCGACTTCCGACAATAACCTCCCTTCCTTCCCTCCGAACAATCCTTCGAGAAAGGGGGAGTATGAATTAACAGCTACCTCTCTGATTAGTCTAACTAAGGTTGGGAGGCAGGGACCCATACTGAATTAACGAGGAGCGGGTGGATGTAGACTTCCTTCCTTGTAGCCCCCTCCTGCTGATTGAACCGGCCGGGTAACCTTTCTCACATCCCCTAATTTGAGGAGGGGTTTGAACTGGCTATAACTCCCTGATGCAGATGCCGAAGAAGAGGGCCATGCTTGAACTTGAAGGCAAGACAGTTCTGTCGAGAACTGTTGTTTAGCTTGGGGATGTAAGAACTTTCTTTCTTTCCTGCTCTGGCGCTCTGGCCTAACATTCTTTCTTTCCAACCGTGCAGGGGTGAAGGGGCTTAACCAGCGAGATCTCCTCCCCAACTGAGTAGGTAGGCAGGTCTTGCCTCCGTGAAGCCGGATAGAAACTTTCTTGAATATAATGGATGGTTCTCGAGAAAAAAGAAAGGTAGGTATCCAGTAACAAAGTGAGAAAGGAAATAAACAAAGAAAGTTAGGGAGGACAGCCAAATGCTCGAACCGTTCCTCGCGAGATCTCCCCACTATCCTATTGGGCCATCCCTGAACCCCCGGTGGGAGGGAGTTCTTTCTAGCTATCGGTTTCAACCCTTCCCACAACAAACAGCTTCTTGAACTAGTCTACTCCGACCTTCCTTTCTTACCTCCCATCCTCACCCGTGCAGGGGTGCTCCATCCCCCACCTCCGGTAGGAAACTAATCAACTACCGGCAGATTCCTTCACCGGCCACCCTAACCCCCACCCACCCTCTATAGCCCTACTATTCTATGGGGCCTGCCTTCGGCAGCCGACCATATTGGCCATAGAATAGTAGGGGAATGGGGGGGTGGGGTTTGCCCCCTGTTCAGTTCAGAATTTAGGAGGAGATGCCGCAACCTCTGACTAGCTCTCCATCCTTCACTGCTGGGTAGCTTTCCCTGCTTAGCGACTAATCCAATAACACTCCATCCTGAACCGCTTCACCCCGGACAAGAACTTCACCCCGGAGCACCTCCTGGTTCGAACCCTGTGCTGCCTCTCTCTGTGCGTTACCAACATCTCTTTATAGTTGTATGGGTCCCTCCTGCCTTAGCTCCGGTTAGCTTCTCATCCGGGTAGCCGGGTTATTACCTTCATCCTCCCACAACTCTCTCTGGTCTAACTACCTTTCTCGCCTTCACCGCCATCCTTCTTGTAGTTTGGATCCTCCGGTTCTTGCCTGGGGGTTCAGGACCTTCCGGATATAAACAAATTCCTTCCGGTTGAACGAACAATCCAACTATAGGATAGCCGGGCCTTCTTGACTCCCTCGTTAACACCCGATTGGCCGGTGCGCTGCTTGGGTACGCCTTCATTATAGTTCCCTTCCTCAAGAACTGCTGGCCATCCTAACTTCTTGTTGCCTTCCTCCCTACTCCAGAACTGCTGGAACACTATCCATCAATCCGGTGTAGCCGGGAGGAATGAATTCTAGATAACTACCACAATCTCACTACAGCCTAACCGGGGGCTAGAACCTAACACCTAACCGGGGGTGTAGCATCCTATCTAAGACTTTAGTTCAACAGGGCATCCTATCTATAGTTGTCCTCTAGGACCTCCTTACTATCTCGATCCCTCCGGCCATCCTGAACTGGGTGGGGGGGACTATAACTCGTTGAACGATTGCCCAGCCCTTCGGGGCCGACCCCCCTATATTATAAGGGCCCGGGAACCTTCTAGTCCCACCCAACCCTGGCAACCCCGCCCACCCGCCCTACTATTCTAAGGGCCCGAGAAAGCGGCACATTATTTATACCGAGGGTGAATGAAGGCCGAAACTCATTAGTCGAGAAAGGATAGCCGAACTCCTTTCCTCCCCACCCAATTCTATATCCTCCGCTCCTGCAGTTAACTAGTATAGTGGGAAGAGATGGCTCCTATCCCTAAGTTCTCGGTAGTGGTGGGTGGGGGGAGGTAGTTGATAGTTGGGGGTGGGCATGTTACGCCACTATCTCCTCCCACCCCGGTTGCTAGTTTAGTTCTAATCTACCTCACCTAGCCATAGAATAGTAGGGGCCTATCTCCGGGTGGGAGGGAATTTTAGGCCCCGGGTGGGAAACTATAGTTCCTAACCCACCCACCCCTTCAAATAGTAGGGCTATTCCCCCCCCATCCCGCCGATAGTTGGCATGTTACGCCACTATCTCCTCCTCCATAGAATAGTAGGGGCCCACCCCTATCTGGCGATTGAAACGAAACTTCTCTATCGGGTTCTATCGGCCCGGCCGCATCTATATTCTATACGTAACATGCCCCGGGCTCCCACGGCCCCTACTATTTTGAAGGGCCGGGAGGGCTTCTATGGCAAAGAATAGTTCCCCGGCACTGGCCTCCCACCCACTACTAACTATAGAAATTGCTCCCACCCCACTACTACTATAGTTCGGAATTCCTCCCACCCCCTGGCCCCCCCCACCCCCCATTATAATTGTAGATTAGTGGTAGGGCGGCTAATCATTAGGCCGGCCTATAGGAGATAATAGAGGTGCTTCAGATCCTCTTATCCTATCCTATCCGCCTCTGATCCTATCCTATCCGCCTGTCCCCAATTCGATAGGGAGGAGAGATCGATGAGAGGTCGATGTGAGGCGGATGTGCGGCACGGAGGTGCGGTCGATGAGAGGTCGATGAGCGGCGGATGTGCGGCGGATGTGCGGATCGATGAGGCTGATTTCTAAAGAAAAAGGGCGGACCCCCCCCTATTTGTCTGTCTCTGTCCACCAGCTTCCCTATGCTCCCTTCAGGTGTAGCCGGTACCCCCTGCCTTAGGAGGAGGGAAGGGTAGAGTACTCCCCCTCTCTCTAAGGCAGTGGTTCCATCAACCGCCCCCCCCACCCCCCCATTATAGTTGAATAGTAGGGGGCCCGTTGGTATGCCTAGCCCTTAAAATAGTAGGGGGCGGATTTGCTCCATCGATAACCGATAACCAAATGGAGAGACCGTCATAGAACTATCCCAAGGCGGGAGTCGCGTTCGCTCTATAACTATTCATCATACGGGAGTCGCCCCAAACCTGGGGGCATCCAGCTGATCGGAAGGAGGGAGGGGGCGGACATAAAATGATTGATTATTGGCGAATGCAATGAGCAAACCATTATCTAGCTGCGAATGCAATGAGTACCGTCCCACCATGGAAGGAACTATGATCGGCCGTATCCAACCTACTTTTCGAGAACAAGACTTAACCAAACGAACTGAATGAAGCATTCCCCTCACTATGAAATAGCGGTCCCTTTCTTCACCCTTTCCCCTCTGCCCCCCATTCCAACTTATCCCGGATGGGGCTCAGTTCCCCTTCCTTCTTCTTCTACCGTAGCATCCTTAGGGAGTTCCGGCTCCCTTAAAACCCTTTCAGGAAAGTTTCTCATTGCGCGCTGACCTCGATTCATAAACCCCCCGGTGAGCCCCTACCATGGTTTGGAGGGGCAACTAGGCGAGCCCCTACCATCTATAGTCGGGAGGGGCAACTGCCTCGCATCTATACATTACATCCCCCCCCAAGGCCGACCCCACCATCCGCCTCCAACAATAATCTACCTCCAAGCATGGCCTCCCACGAATAGAATCTACCTCCTTAGGATTAATGCCACTTGCCCCTGGCGAATAGTAGGGCCCACCGGCCGTAGGGCGGGTGGGTCGGGGGGGAATCAGCCGTTCCGGAACTATAGTTTCCCACCCACCCGAACCTACTATAGTGGTTCTCTGGTAGTCGGGCCCCCCCGGTAGATTCTATTCGTGGGAGGCCCCTACTATTTGAAGGGCCACCCACCCAGGGGGGGGTGGGAGGCCCTTTCTGGGATGGGTGGGAGGGTGATTGTTGCGGGTGGGGGGACAAAAGGGGTTGCCACCCACCCACCCCTTGGCGAATGGGATGGTGGGGTTGGACCGACCTATTCGCCTTTTTGCGGGAGGCCCCGGAGGTAGATTATTGTTGATACGTCTTAGGGAAAGCAGGCGTACATTAATTAAGGGGGCCCGGTCTTCACCGAAGCGCAGGTAGTTGTGGGTGGGGGGAGATAGTGCCGACCTCCCACCCACCCTACCACCATAGAATAGTAGGGGCCCCCCCACCCTGGCGAGAACATTGAACCAACCTACTATCTATCCCTCGACGAATGATCTATAGATAGGGCTCTCTATTCTATGGTGCCGAACTAGACTAGTTCGCTCCGCTGAACTGCCTTTTTACCGATAAAATAGAAGGTTCCCGGGGGAGGCGGGGGTTGGGCAGTCAGATTCTATAGGCAGTCCCCAACCCGGTCGAGGCCCTATCCCCTATCCAGTCGAGTATGCGCCCCTCCCCTAGTTCAGAGTCCCCAACCGGTCGAGGCCCCCAGTGAAGTTCAGAGGGGGTCGAGTTTCTTGTCTATATGGCAGGCAACGGCCCTAGTTCTATATGGCACCCTAGTTCAGAGTTCATGGCGACCCCCTCTATCTATATGGGGGAGAGGGCCACTCTCCTCTTCTCGATCAATCATAGTTTGATTCATGCGATCAGGGCTGTTACGTTACAGAATCTGGTGGAGGTTCCCCATATATAGGGGTTAGGGTGGGGCAAACTGCACTGTATATGGATGGCCGACCCCATCCCCATCTATTCTATAGGATAGGCGAGGCGGATGATGAATCGCCTGTACAGATAGAGAGAGTGGCGTGCCGCCTTGATAGGACCGCTGATAGATAGAAGCGGAACGGTTCTCTCCAACTAGAACTCCCACCCAACTATAATTCCCGTAACCCACCCTGCATAGCCCCCTATCCGAACTAGAACTATGGGGCACTCGACCGCCCCTATCTATATAGATAGCTCGTAGGGGCAACGGCATTGGAAGATCATTAGGGCCCCTATATCCTATATATATATAGGCCAACGGCCCCACTATATCTTGGCACTCAGACGAGGACTTCTCTCGCTTGCCCCCTTCATTACATTCTAGATTATTATCCATATGGCGGGCATAGCAGGGAGGCCCTATATCTATATCTATATCTCATCTCCCCGGGGGGGGTCATCTATGCGCAGTCCCCAACCCGGTCTATATCCATGGGGGGGCGACTATCTATGATCCATAATCCATAGTTGGCACCCAGGCGATAGAATAAAACACAGACACCGGTTCTTCTATGACTATGACCGAGATACGATACCCCTATATATGGGCCCATCTCCCGTCGTCAATCGCTCATGTCACGTATATAATAGAACAGGTCATATGCTTGATGCGAACCCGATCGGAGTTGGGAATCACTCAGACTTACGTTTCGATGGATGGAACTTTCTGAACTTCGGTTCATAACAGTGAACAGTGACGGCTGGAGTCGCCAGATAGATCTATAGGGCGGTGCTCCGATAGTTGGTTGGTGATTAGGCTGGGATCAGTGACTAGCCCGGATTGAGGCTCGTACCGGATTAGGCTAGGCTCATCCCTACCGCCTCCAGTCCAGATAGATACATAAACTCCCCTCCCGTTGGCAATATATCCATATAGGGCAGGGCGGCCAGATAGATCGTCAGGTTTAGGAGTTAGCGGAGCGAACCACTCGATCATTCCGCATCCGGCCACCCCAGATAGATATATAGGGCTAGGGTCGGAGGGAAATTGCCCATATATAGGCTGACCGCCATATCTGGATAGGCCGTTCATCAACGGAACCCCTATCTATATAACTTCTTAACTCCTTTCTCAACTTCTTAACTTAGACATCGGATATAGGGGTATTCACTCCCAACTCCAGAACGATAGACTATTATGAGGAGCCCTATATATCTATGGGGGGCACCCCACCAACCCCACTGGGGGGGGGTGGGAGGATATAGATACGCCTAGGGAACTTAGGAGGATATAGGGCGAATCGATCTCTTCCGGCATACCTGCTGCTATTGATCGATTCGATCGATATCTGACACGCCCTACTATTCTGAGCCGCGATCTCACCATATTATTGTGAAATACCTATATAGAGATCGATATCTGACACGCCCTACTATTCTGAGCCGCGATCTCCTTAGGGTGGGAGGAACTATACCGGGGCAGCAGGGTGGGATTATGGTTGCCCCTCTGTGGGCCCCTCTGCAGGCAGTTCTTAGGCTTGTGGGATGGTATAGTCGCCGTGCAACTATATTCAAGGGGATTCAACAATGTTTGGCTAGTGCTAGAGCTAGAGCCAACTAGAATTCGCTGTTCAAGGGGAGAACTTCCATAGTTCCCCGAATTATAGCACTAGGGAGGGAATAGTTGTTGGCCCTGCGCTTCGCGACCCCCCCCCCCACCCCCCCATTCTATTTCCAATATGGTCGGCTGCCGAAGGCAGGCCTTAGGGGCCGGGCAAAAGGAATATATGGTCGGTCAAACCCCACCTAAGGCCAATATGGTCGGCGCCGAAGGCATAGTTCATTAATGCGCTTGCTAGTATAAGCTAGGCCAACCCCACCGGGCCCCCCCGGGCCCTTCGGGACTGGCCGATTCGCCTACCCCTCCCACGCCCCTATGGGCCCTTATAATATACGGGGGGTTGGTCCTGCATGCACGAAGGGCCCTCCAAGAAGAACCCCCTACTATTTTAAGGGCTCCCACCCACCCGGTGGGGTTGGGACCTCAGGTCAGTGCCCTACTATTGTAAGGGGCCTCAGGTCGGTCCCGACTGTTTTCTAGCGACTCTTAACGAGGAGAAAGAGAGAATTAATATGTATGAATAGATATGTTGGAGGGTATCCGCATATGGATTAACAACCAACGCCGGAAAGCCGCCAATGCTGGTATGAACGGATATGTATCTTGAACTGGTATTAGCGAGAATGAGTACAACTGGAAAGCGAGGGTGATAGGCGAACGTGGCTGGAACTTATAGCGAACTGGACGACCTGCCTATACGACTTAGCTGCCTTAGAGCATTGACCGAATATCTCCTGCGGTCTGAACCCGGAACTGAAGCACGCACTCCTTAGCTTCAATAAGAAATATATCCCTCTAATATTGTAGCAAGTCATAAGGCGGGGCCCCTCGGCGACGCCTCCCTTGTAGCAAGTCATAAGTAAGAATGAATCTCTCCCCGGACGCACGCTTGAGCAGTGTGTTTGGCTGGAATAAGAAAACTATCCCCGGATCTCCTCGACTGTGCCTTAAGGCCCGCAGATAGGAAGGATAGGGCGGGAACGAACAAACCCCATAGAATAGTAGGGGCCATCACTGGAATAACGTACGCAAGAGGATTTGAATCCGGAGTGAAGAGCCTAAGGAATATATGGCGTGTGTGGGGCCCATAGAATTGTAGGGGGGTGGGGGGTTAAGGGCCCACCCCCCAACGGCACTACCCGGGTTGGGTGGGCCCCTACTATTCTAAAGGGCCGTTAGACCTCCCACCCACCCCTTGCCGAGGCCCTACTATTCTAAGGCACCAACCTTGTTATCAGTATCAGTGGGAGGAGAATAAAGTTAGTGTCACCACCCTGCTGTAAGTGGGGGGATACTAACTGTTAGTGCCAGGATGATAGGAGTGGGAGGCCCTTAAAATAGTAGGGGGTAAGTTGCAGGGGAGTGAGCGATCCACTCCGCCTGCGACTTGAAGTCTAGCCTACACTACTATATCCAACACTAACTATGGGTGGGAGGGAAACTATAGTTGACCTGGCGCCCTCACTCACACTGGCGCCCAACTTGTATAACCACACTTCCAACTTTCCTACGGTAATCTAACCCACCCGATACACCTTCCCCTTCCATCCACATGAACAACTAAACTACATTCCCTTTATATTCCACCCTACTACACCATCCATTGAGCTGAGCCAACCCGGAGCCACTGAAAGAAAGAACTGTTCGGAACCAGAAAAGATCAGTTGTTTGTTCGCCAACCAGTATATCCTCCTGGGCCCCACCCCGAAGACATTCCCTTAAGAATCGGACGGAGGGAGGGGAGTGGGCAGGGAAATGCACCGGCTCCCTCGAGAGTTTCTACCTATCGCCGTTCCGCCTCACACGATATACTCTCTCTAGAACTCCCGCCCTTTCCTATCATTCTTATTATTCCCGGCTTCACTGCAGATATAGGGTGGGGCAATCCGGCCCTCTTTCTCTAGTTTGCTTCGAGCGGACTGCTGCTGAATGATGGGCGCCACCAGGTTTGGTTGCCCGATGATCCCCCCGGATTTATCTCCGGGTGTTGCATTCGAAGGGAGGAGGCTGGGCCCCCCGGGCCTTATTCGATCCCGCTTCACCGACGACTGGGAATAGAATGTGGGGGCGGGAGGGCCCTATATATCTATCTATCTATCGAAGGGCGGAATCGATCAAATTCGGAACCCCTCCCAACCCCTACTATTCTATGGCCCCCTACTATTCTAAAGGGGCCGATCTCCAGCTTTCCCAGGTATCTGTTCGAACCGGAGCACCGGTGTTCCGTTATTCTTCCCTCCGCAGGGCGCTCGGTAGAAAGAGTGCGGCGGGTTGGAGGACCGGAAATGGAGGCCTCGGCGGCGAGTAGAGGGGGGAACGTGTGACTGACGGAACAACCAAAGAATTTTCTATCCGACTCCCTTTGTCACTGATGGATCGGCGAAAAGGATGGAATAGCGGCCCACGCGAATCAGGGAGAGTTATGAGTTGTCCCAAGCACTAAAGACCCGACTCGGCTTAAAATAGTTGTTCCACTTGCCCGACTCGCACCTGCTGAGAAGCGTTCCCGCTCGCTCCGCTGATATCCAATGGCGTCGAGAGAGCCTCTCCCATCCACTACACTGGCATGAAGCTAATCCTGCTCGGAAGCGCCAATGGCATAATGGTCCGGTCGCGTCTAGCCCGATCCCTGGGTGGGAGGGAGATGAAGATCGGGACTGCTCGGGTGGGTTGGGGGTAGAAAAGTTGGTCGACAGAAACGAATAGAGTTCTTGCCAACTAGAATGAGCTCGATTCGGCGAGAAGAACCGCCCAATCCGGCCTGGATGTTAAGTGCTCCGGTGGGTGGGCCCTACTATCTATAGGGGAGACTTGAGCTATTGTTTGTAATAATAGCCGGGTTGAACTTTCTCGATTCAGGTCAAGCGGTAGGGGAAAGGAGGGCCTCAAGTCCGCTTTTGGTAGAAGCATGCCCCCAAGACCTAGATCTATATAGACCTCTCCTTCGATCAGACCGAAGCATGCCACGACCCTCTGCTTTGACCAACTATGGAATCGAAAGCTTCATTCCATTCAATTTCTCCTCCCCCCCACCACTACCATAGAATAGTAGGGCCCCTACTATTCTAAGGAATCAGCCCATAGAATTGTAGGGGGCCCTCCTCTAATTATAGTTGGTGGGAGGGAGATTATAGTTGAGGTATATTCATTTTTCCGAACTCCATTAACGAAGACGATTCTAGTTGGATAAGGAAGGATAGAAGACAATTATCGAAGGATAGAAGACGAATATAACCCCCCTGCCTACCTATAGTTGCCCCCTCCCCGGAACTAAGATCCCCACCCTGCATGCATACCCGGGCAGGGGGTGGGTGGGAGGCTATAGATTGGGGTGGGTGGGAGGCCCCTACTATTCTAAGGGGAAAGCAAAGGCCATAGAATTGTAGGGCCATTTAATGCCCTACTATTCTAAGGGGCCCCTACTATTCTAAGGGCCCTACTATTCTAAAGGGGGATTCAAACTGAAAGCAAAGGCCATAGAATTGTAGGGCCAGGAATGCCCTACTATTCTAAGGGCCTTTGCTTTCAGTTTGAATGAATTTTCATTTGAATGAATTTTCATTTAATTTGGCATTGAGTTGTCACCTACTAAAAAGAGGGGTAGGGGAACTAGGAATGAATGGTGGGATAACATTTAGAATATTCTATACATAATATTCTATTATTCGAGTTTGAAACTGCATCCCGGGGTGCCTTTTCTATTCTTTTCGGGTATTATCTATTGACGGTAGGGCTGGATTTAGGGTGGGGGTCCTGGATTTAGGGGGTGGGTATATTGCTGGGAAGGTATTATCTATTGCCGGGAAGGATAGTATAGTGCCGGGGGGCCCTATCCATTCTATGAATAAAGGTAGGGGCGGCCCTCTATTATTTAAGGCCGGTCTGATGCCCCTAAAAGTTGTGGGCTGTTGAGTGTCAACCCGGTCACCCGGACCAGTCGAACCCCCGGCCCCTGGTTAGGGAATATCCGAATAATAGAACTGGGTGGGAGGGATAAATATACCCCCCGGTCCCCGCCCAACCCGGAACGCGAGATCGGGTGGGTGGGAATCAGTTAATCGAATCAGTAACTATAGTCCGCTCATAACTATGCCCCCGCCTTAGAATAGTAGGGGCCCCCCTACCATTTTATAAGATGTATAGAATCTGGCTAATGCCCAGCCGGGTGGGAGGGCCGGGCACTTTAGAAAAAGTCTGGGTCATATGACTGGCAAAGTGACCCCGCATAGAATTGTAGGGCCCATTTCCATTGTAGGGCCTTCAAATTATCCGATAGTTGCATAGTTGGCATGTTACGTATAGAATCGAGCCGGACAATAGTTCCAGAGTTAGAATAGCAGTTCCCGCGATTGAAAGCGCATCCCGAG
This sequence comes from Sequoia sempervirens, assembly GCA_007258455.2. Taxonomy (NCBI): domain Eukaryota; kingdom Viridiplantae; phylum Streptophyta; class Pinopsida; order Cupressales; family Cupressaceae; genus Sequoia; species Sequoia sempervirens. The sequence continues at coordinate 25,732 of VDFB02253514.1, forward strand.
ATTCTATACGCAACTAAGATTCCCTTCGGGACCGGCCCCCCTATATTATAAGGGCCTCAGGGCGGTGGGGTCTTGGCAATCGGCGAGAAAGGCCCCTGCCGTCTCCTCCTCGCACCCCCCCCTCCCAAGAAGAAGAAAAATTGGTGCCTATCACAAAGCTCGGTCATTTGGTTAAAGAAGGCCTATAGATCAAGAATGAGGTCATGAAGATCATGCCTATCCAGACCAAACTAGGGTAGAGAATGAGATTTAAAGCCTTCATTGTGGTGGGTGATAGCAATAAAGAAGTTTCCTTCACTACTAGAGGGGCCTTGATTTTGGCTAAGCTTTCTATCATCCCTTTCAACCACAATTATTGTAGGTACAAGATTGAGAAGATGCATAATGTGTCACATAAGGTTAGAGGAAAATGTGGATCTGTGACTATCAAGATGGTGCCTACCTTTCAAGGGGCCAAAATTGTGGCCACTTGTGTGCCTAAGAAGGTCCTACATTTTGTTGGGGTTGAAAATGTCTTTATTTCTTCATAGGGTTTGTTGAAAATGGAGGTAATAGCTTTAGAACTTGTAAAACTATTATACTGTAGATCTAATTAAGTGTTCTTTGTTACAAATTCTTTATGGATGATTATCTGTTTAGATTCATTTTACCATTTGTAGAAATAGAAAGAAGATTGTAGAAGAATAAGACCAGAAGATAGAAGTGACACAACACATACCATGTAGAAACCCTTTCGGGAAAAAAATCCACCACCAAAATCAATAGTGCTTGTAGTATTTAACATTAAAATAGTTTTCATTTTCATTTTCAATAAAAGTATTTTCATTTTCATTTTCATTTTCAACAACAATTTGACTCAAATCTTGAACTCTATGAATATTATCAATGTCAACATTGTGATATCCAACATATTTTAAATCTCTAATAAACACCATTTCCATGAGGCTCAAAGGTGGATTTGAAGACGTACCATCCTAATCTCCTATTTTCATCCTAAGCATCCCTTCTAATCCTAATCACCCCAGATTTCATCATAACCATCCCTTATCATCCTAATATACTCCCCCTTCTTTCTAATCATCCTTCATCCTAATTATCATTTTCTAATCCTAATCATTCTAATGACCCATCTTCTCCAAATCATCCCTTAATCTAAATCCAACCCATCCTTAATCCTTCATTTGGACCCTAAGCTTAATTTTCCTAGTCCATTTGAGGTCCTAGTCATTATCCTAACCATCCTCCATAATCCCCATCCAGTTTCATCATTAACCTTAGTCCTAATATCCTCTAGTCATCATCCTGAATCCATTCTTCATTATCATCCTCTATTCTCCATAATCCTTAATCCATCCTTCAATATCATCCTTAATCCCCATTAGAATAGTAGGGCCTCCCACACCAACCCCACCGGGGGGGGTGGGAGGATATAGGGGTGAGAGGGTGGCGAGGATAGCCGAGTTGCTAGCTTATTCTAGCGTATTCTAGCTTATACTAGCAAGCGCATTAATGAACTGATTAATGAACTGATTAATTGACTAATTAATTAAGAACTATAGTTCCTTATTCTAGCAGGTTTCTTAATTGAACCCAGCGGCAAAACAGCGGCAACAACTAAGCCACTTATAGCGGGAGCAGCGGCAACACAGCGGCAACATCACTAGAATTCCCTCCCACCCAGCGGCAATTAAGCGGCAACACAGCGGCAGGGGAGGAGCAACCAACAGCTTTGGGTGGGGGGGAATGGTAGGGCCGAGATGAGATTATATACGTAACATGAACCAACGCCAAACTCTCCGTTGCAACTTCTACTATAGTCCCAACCCAACCCCACTAAGGCATGCCTTCGGCAGCCTAAGGCCTGCCTTCGGCAGCCCCCCCATTCCCCTACTATTCTATGGCCAATATGGTCGGCTGCCGAAGGCAGGCCTTAGGTCTTCACCGAAGGGCGGGTGGGAAACTCCCCCTACTATTCTAATGGGCCGGATATAGTTGGCGGGATCTTTTGCAGTCATGTGGGCATCGACTCGATCCCCACATCTGACCAGAATGCTTTATGGGTCGCCCGGGGGGGGGACAAGCGATGAAGCATCCCAGGGTTCATGGGGGGCTATAGGGCATCCCATCACCGATCATATTACGTATAGAATATGGAGTGTAGCGACGCAGGGTGGGTGGGAATCATAGGGAGTGGTGTTTCCCTAGCGCCCACTATAGAAAGAAAGGGCCCCATCTCCGGATTGGTGATGAGATGGGATGCTTCATCGCGTCTTGATGCCATGCTATAGACGGTGATGCAGTCGATGCCATAGAGTAACCCACTCACTCCTGTTGTTTGTCGACACTCTCCCGTTCACTTTTAGCACGGAACGTGCCTGCCGGCCTGCCTTCCGGGGCATAACGAGAAAATTCCAATTCGCTAAACGGGACTATTAATCTGGAGTTGAAAATGAAGGAAGGGCAGCGCCAGCCATTAGTCATTACTTGCTTTTGTGCCAGCTAAGAGTCACACCAGCTAGTTGGAAATAAGTAGTTAGATCATAAATTGCCTTCGCTACCCCTACAGAAATTCCTTTTCTCAGTGTGGGTATGCCACTAATTGGTCAAATGGCGGCGGCTATTATTGCATCAATCAGGCACCTCGTTTAGTAGCTATGGAGAGGAAGAGAGATAGGAATACAGGGGAGTACGAACATTCAAAACATTGGTTTCGAACTCCACTCTTTCTTTTTCCTGAATAAAAGCAGGCATATCACTCACTTTGCCAGGAAATGCATCTCATCCGGTTCCTGTTTTGCTTGCGTTGCGATGATAACACAATCAACTCCGCTTGTTTTCCTAATTAATCAATAGCACGCCGAAAGGGACGAGTCGGATAATACTCGACTGCCATAACCAGAATATTCCTCTCCCGTGGTGCTCATCCACCAATTTGAGGTCGAATGGCCTCATCCTTATGTTTGCCCCTCATGCCAACCCCCTTAGAACCATAGGCCGAAAACCCACCGCAACTATTTAAGGGTGAGCCACGGTGATCAGCATTCTAGTGCCTTAAATAGTTGCGGTAGGTAGGATTTACACTGGGAGCCTGTCGATACCTCTTTGGGCCTGCCCGTTGCTTCGATTGATCCGTCCAAGGAAGAAGAGTGTACAACCGAACGCGGAACATGATCTAGGATATTCTAATTCCAACATTAAAGATTTGCTTCGTCCGCTCAAACAGCAGGGTATATATAGTGAGGACACTTCACTCTTGATAGGCTGAATTCGTTATCCTCTTCACCAAAGCCTATGCTATGATGAGCAAGCAAGTGATAGCGAACCACTCGTTTGCCAGTAAGGAGAGAGAGAAGCTCCCTTGAATGCAAAGATATGGTTCCCTAGAATTCCCGGCCCTTTAGAATAGTAGGGGCCGGGTGTGGAGGGATTATAGGGAACTATAGGGAATTCTAGCTGCTCTTCGGTGATTCGATTCAACAGCTTAGGGAAAAATAGGAGGGATAGATGATCCCGATCCCTTGAAATGGAAAGCATGATCCATACCGATCCGAATGCGAGGCCTTACGAACGATCAACCAATCACTAGCCTTGCTTCACTTACGAGTGACCTTTCCAATTCCAAACCAGCCCCCACCCATAGTTCAATATTGGGATCTGCACTACAAGGAATGCAGTCTCTATATTGAAAGCTGTAGAACCAATCGGGAGGTGTTCAGACTTGAATCCCGATTCAGACTTCTTGGATAAAGCATGCTAGTATTTACGACGTTAGAAATAGATGCCCCTCGCTACGCTCGGCTTTCAGAACCATGGCAGAGAACCTTAATTGGCTACACTTTAGGGAAGGTCTTTTTTCTTTAATCTAGATCGCTGCGCTTGCCTGTTGCAAAACACTTTAGATCGCTTCGCTTGCCCGCCCCCAGCAATGTTTCCATGCCTTGCTCGCTACGCCCGGCAGGTGGCAGGAAAACATTGTTGAACCTAATCGCCCGTAGGGCCCATAGTTCAACTAATTGACCGGGGGATATGCCAATTATCAGTTTCCCAGCCGTCTATGGTGCCGGGACGTATAGAAACGCACTCTTTTCTTCGCCAAAATGCTACGGGAAGGTCCCCCCCTACCTCTAGCCACTATAGAGGTAGGGGCGGCCCTACTATCTAGCCGGCGGATGTTCCGTCTGTCGGCGAAGTCCAATCCCACTCCAAAGGACCACCCCCCCGTTCCCCCTGAAGGGGAGTCTGGGTCTGTCGTTCGGCCGCTCTGCCCGGTCCCAACCTCTGAAGTCGGCATCGTTCGAAAGCCCCAGGGGTTTCTGGGTCTGCCATCGAAGCGAACGTTCCCTCTGAAGTCGCCCTATTGATTCTATAGGCCGTCTGCCGTGTCCCGAAGAAGCGGCGTTCCTAGATCTGTGTGGCCCCCTACTATCTATAGGGCTCGGAACAGTTTTTTGTGAGCTGCCGGCCGCATAGTATTAAGCCGCCCGTAACATCCGCCCAAAGCATAGTATACGTAACATGAGTTTTTTTTGTTTGTGTTAAAGACCGCCCCGGCCGGAGATAAAGGTAGGGGCGCCTGTGGTTCCTGAGTCTGAGTAGTATTGCTGCTGTTAGTAGGCTTACTATTGCTAGTATTAATACGTAACATGAGTGGCTATATTGGCTAGAGGTAGGTAGGCCGGGGTGGGGGGAGAACCTATAGTTGCTCGACCTATCCATGTTGATGGGGGTCTAGATGGCCAGATTGGGATAGCTATTGGATCGGTCCAGCCCCACTATATAAGGAGGGGGGAGGGGGGGGGCACTCGACCAATAATGGAATTCGGGAGAAAGAGGCATCCATCCACACCTATCCATCCGATGACAATAGTTAGATCCATCCTCCTCAGTTAGAGTTGTGGGAGATGAACTATAGATAGTTGGATCCCCACACCTATCCATCCAGTAGTGGGAGGCATAGTGGGTGGGGGCCCCCTCTCCTAACAGTTGGGGTTGGGGTTGGCCGCACTCGACCAACGGGAGAGCCCCTACTAGATGATATAAAGGGGCGAGGGAGATGGGCATGCCTCAACCGAGAGGTTGAGGGCCTCGTCCGAGTTCTAGTTATGCTCTCGTCCGATAGGAGGGAAGACCTAGAATCCGGGCTCTTTGCAATGCACTATATAATGTACAAACCTGGTAGGTGAGGAGTTGTCTGCTCCACACCATTGCTTTCCCGGAAAACAGATCTTTTTAGCTGCTCAACGCCTTGACTAATCCATAGACGAATTAACCTATACTACAGATAGTTAATTCTGAGTTCCACTCCTACACAGGTGGGCTTTTCCGCCCGCCTATACCTTTTTCCCCGGCGGAATGAAGGGTATCCCCTCCTATTCATCACTATGTTCAATCCGCGAATCACCGAATGAAAGGACTTATCCAACTAGAACTGAATGAAGGAAAGGTTCCCCCTGGCCGTCTCTTTAGTTCAGTACGTTTCACCCGGCAATCGCTCCTACCTTACCTCAACTCCGATAGCATCTTCTGCGCTTGAAAGTTAGGCAAGCGAGGGGAGGTTCTCTGGTTCGGGCCTTGAGATGAGTGGGCGGGAATGGTTCATATCTTTCTTTCGATCTGCTTTCAATCAATCGGAGGCGATGTCACGAGGGATATGAACTTGTTCGGGGTTGGCCAAACAGATTAGTGGGCGGGGGCTGGCACGGAATGAATGGGAAAAGGAGCGTTCCCCTTCATGCATGACCCACCTTCTTCATGCATAACCTGTTGTTGTTGCTGTTCTCGCTGCGTGCACTAACTACATGTATGCACCGCACTCACTAGGCCTAAATAGACGTGGTTGGAAGAATTCGCTTCACTAGGGAACGCAAGTAAATGGAATGAGGAGCTTCCTTCTTCTCAACCTCGGGAATGAAGAAGGGCGTTTGGATCTTTCTCTATCCCGCTGCTGCTAGAGATCTAGCTATTCAGCTAGCTTAGACTAGAATCTATTCTAGTCTATTCTCATATAGATAGCGGAGCCCCCGACTATAGTTCTTCTCTCGCTATAACGCTCGCTCGTCACCTACCGCCCAGGTGCCAATAGCCGAGGTAGGGGCGGCATGTCCGAGATTGAAGCGCTTCGGGCACTTCGAGAAGAAGCGCCTGCCTGGCAAAGCATTCGTCCAAACAGTCGAGAAGTGGAGTGTCCTCATTCCAGTTCGCCCTATCTCCCCGGGAAGGGATTCAACTATAGTTCAAGGCAGTCCCATTCAGTTGGTTAGCAGATAGGTGGATAGTTCGAGTAGGAAGAGTAGGGCAAGTGACGAAATGCCCATAATTGAGAGGGCTATAGTCAGAAGAATGAATATTTGACTGTATTTATTAATTAATTGAAAATAAAAAAATGAACACATTTGATATTTTTAATTAATTAATAAATACAGTCAAACGTGCATTCTGCTGACTGCATAGACGTCGTTTTGTGATCATCATAAAAAAATCATGTCAATGACAACAGCCCAAGAGGTTTGTAAGGAGCTGCAGAAGTCTAGATTTGATCTAACAGTATTTTATGTTGAATTATATGGAAGATAATCATTACCTCAGCTTCACTGTCCAAATACATGAACCTGTTCCATGTAAGTATTTTATTGGTTGAGCTCACTGATTTTTGTTTACAATTTTCATTTATACATCTTAGTCCACCAGAGGAATATCTACTTCCAAACAAATTGCCAAACATGTAGTCACTTTATTTGCAATAAGAAATCAGTAGTTCCATCATTTTCAGTCCTATTCGAACCCAGATATGTTCTTTGCACTATGGTAGTGCCCGATAATCTATGAAAGGCCGAGAGCCAAAAAGTAGAACTGGATTCAATAAAAACTACTGTTTTTTTTTTTAATTCAAATACAATCAATCATTCCTTGGCTAGTGAAAAGATTAGATGGAGTCTACCCACTTGACAGACATACCCTCTCACTCATGATTTTGAGAAGGTGGCAATTTGTGCACAGTTCCTGAAATCAATGTCAATCTGTTCATATTTTCTTATTTGGAATTTTTGGCGATGTGGGTTTCCCTTATAGGCAAGGGAATGTCACTCTCCAAAACACATATTTGTGGTATATTTTTCAAGGGTTTTTTTGTCCTGACACTGATAAGTCAAAATTGCTTTAAGAGATCAAATTAAAGTATCCTCATCCAAAGACTAAGATTAAACCTGAACCATTAAAGACAAAGAACACTACTTTGTGTCTTTCAAAGAGATAAATCATTACCAGTTTACATAGTGGAGTCATTCAGTCATGGGATTATTGAATGGGAACTCTGATAGACAGATTTGATAAGCATGATAGGCCCATTTAAGGACTACATTTTCACAAATCCCAACCACTATTTGTGTCTTTGAAAGTGATGATTATGGGATAAAAGTATGGAACTGATATTCATAGTTAATTTTCCATTGATGATCAGATGATAAGGATCTGGCATTGGCAATCTCTAGTTTACATATCTATTCTTACTGGTCATAATAATTATGTGATTTTATTCATCTCAAGGAGGATTTGGTTATTTCTGCATCATTACACCAAACTATTCATGTATACATGTTAACAAAGGTTTTTGGGATGGCAAGGATCGAGTTATACAAATATATACCAGTCAGTGTGTATTCAAGTTAGTATTGATGAAGAAAAAATATGATGAAATGATGAACATGACTTTGATTGTAGCAAAAGAATTTTCAAAAGTGGTCCTTCACTTTGTTTGAGAGAATTTGATTGGGTGTGGAGAGTGGAACTTCCAAATTGCTATTACTTTAACAAAAGAAATTAAGATGACAATAAGTTCAATGGGTAGGGTATTTGTTTGTTATGTTGATATTTTGGAGTCACTATTATTTCTAATTTTGAAAGATCTGAGATAGCTCGTTGAGTTGGACTTTACAAGCAATCAAAAGTCAATAGTAGTTGCAAGCTGCTCAGAGAAATATTCATGATCCATATATTAGATAAGTAATGCATATCTCATTATATAGAAATAACCCTCTCTTTTCTATCATCATCATCTTGTGGAAGTAATGCCCTTAGTGTGACTGATGTAGACAAAAGATATAACAAAGGGGATTTATCTTGGATTTGGAGGTATGAGAACTGGAGGTTATACCAAATACTATTTAAGTTTTTGGAAGGCCTACTAACAATTATTTCCCCATTTAAATTATTTATTTTTATGACATAGGTGAGAGAATGGATAAAATTTATCAATGAGTTGTGCTATGAAACTTATATTTTGTTGTAACTTTCCTTAGAGGCTACATAATTTGTTGATATTTATTAGTGGACGCATGCTAGTTATGGATTTCACTTTAATTGGATCATCCTCAATACCTCATTGTGATACAACAAATAACAAGAGATTTCTAGAGGTGACATCGAACACATCTTTCTTTAAATTTAGGAATAATTGATATTTCTCCAAGCGATCAAAGATGTATTCTAGTACTTGTATATTCTCATTTCTTATTTTGGACTTCCCTATAATGTCATCGATGTAGTCCTCCATTATTTCATGAAGCAAGTCATGGAGATCATAGTCATAGTTCTTTGATATGTTGTCCCCACATTTTTAAGTCCAAAGGACATTACTTGATAACAAAACATACCCCAAGGGGCTATGAAAGTGATTTTATGTTAATCTTTATCAACTATCCTTATTTGATTATATCTTGAAAATTCATCCATTAGTGAGAGTATCTCATGTCTTGTTGTTAAATCAACTATGACATCAATACTAGGTAACAAGAAATCATCTTTTATACATGCCTTATTGAGATCCATGGAATATGTAGAGGAGGAAGAAATAGGAGAGTATGCGATCCCATAAAATCTAATGGCTAATAAAAGAAGGATGGAAGACAAGAACCAAATATATAACCTCAAAAGTCCATTCCTAGGTAAAACAATTACTTACACCTAGCAAGTGGATATGAGGGGCAAGGAAATGGGAGGGCATGTAGCAAAGATTCCAATGCTCAAAATGGTTGGTTTCCTTCTTTATCCCAAAATCCCCATTTCAAAAACCTCATTTTCCTTTCACACAAAATAAAACTTATAGTACAAGCTATTTTATTACAAATTAGCTTTTTACATTTTTTCAACAACACATACCTATTTTGATTTAATTATTTTGCTGAAGGAAACATAATAAACCATACTTATTAGGGTAAAAATAATAACATAAATTTATGATAAAAACATATAATTATTTTCCACACAATGACATTAAATACATTACAAGACACACAAAACAATAATTTAATCTATTACCAACATAAATTCATTTTGCTAGCACACAAAAAATATAGAAAACGATTAAATAAAATTAATCTGAGGATTTGAATAACCTTGGAAAACACACAAGCATATTACATCAAGAGTCTTCACATGACTCAAGAATTTAAAGATCAATTTAGATTTAGGCTTGTAGGGCTATACAAAACACATCTTGTAGTTTGAACTTGATTAAGACAAGGAAATACAACATAAAACTTTTACCCAAGTTGATTGTCTCCAATTAATCACCAGTGGGGAAATTTATGCTTGCACAATCAAGGAAAACTTTAGGCATAGTTGCCCAATATAAAATAGCCAAAGCACAATACATATATGTAGCCACAAGAAAATAATATCAAAATCTACATCTACCTAGAAATTATCTAACTTTACCATGATCCAAAAATATAAATGAAAAATAAATAATCATAATGATGAACTTAGTGGGTATAGGAAAAATCACATATCATAATTAAAAATAGTGAAGTAGAAACACTATTGAGCCCAATCATATCCAAATCCACACATGCATGTAAATCTAAGCACATAATCCATATAACCGAATAGTAGGGCACCCAAACATCATCAACAAGTATGTTAGCAATACCAAAACACAACATGAGTCCAAACATATACAAGTCCCCACATAGACATCCAAAATACACGATCCATACACTTAATCATTGACAAATATGATAACATAAAAATTAAAACTAATCAATAACTTATAAGGGATAAACACCTAAGGCCTCAAATCACTAAGACAACACAAGAGAAAATATAGCAGGCATTACAATGTTGAATTGATTTGGTGCATCTTCAAAATTTATCTTTCATCTTTGACTTGAGAACTAAGTACTAGTATCCTCTTACATTTAATTTTTGAAAATAATATTTCAATTATCAAATTCCAAATTCAACTTTGATTTACCTAATACTTCAAGATTTATTGTGCTTTCATTTGTTACATGTATTTAATTAGCCTCAATTAATCTATATAAAGCTATTTATTTGTTTAGAATTCTTTTTAAAGATTATTTAGTGAGGTTTGGTAATAGGCCCCTCACTCCTTACATTAATGGGCTTTTAACTATCACTCTACCAATCGGGATGCCACTTTCCATATAATACTATCAACAAGGTTTTTGCTTTCTTACAATTCAACCTAAGAGGATACCATTGTCATCTCCTTTCCTATTTTTTCTCCAACATCTCCACTAGCTCGTCATCATGCATAACTATTGGTCCTACACTCTTTTGGCTTGTCAACACCTCCTACTTCTTATCACATGTCCCCTCTTGCAAGGAATCCACTCCATTTTCTTTTTTCTTTCCACCATCTTTCTCTTTTATCTTCCTTCTATGTTCCTCTAGTGTGCCCCATATTCATTGTCATATAGCATCTACTCCTCTCTTCTATCTTCCTTCTATGTTCCTCTAGCGTGCCCGATTATTGTCATATAGCATCTACTCCTCTCTTCTGTCTTCCTTCTATATTCCTCTAGTGTGCCCCATATTCATTGTCATATAACATCCACTCCTCTCTTCTATCTTCCTTCTATATTCCTCTAGTGTGCCCCATCAATGTCATATAGCATCTACTTCTCTCTTCTATCTTCCTTCTATGTTCCTCTTGTGTGCCCCATCAATGTCATATAGCATCTACTTCTCTCTTCTATATTCCTTCTATATTCCTCTAGTGTGCCCCATCAATGTCATATAGCATCTACTTCTCTCTTCTATCTTCCTTCTATGTTCCTCTAGTGTGCCCCATCATTATCATCTATAAAACTACCACATACCAACCAATTGAAGTAGAACTGCCACTTTAGCTTACCTACTAGCACTAAGATAATCACTTGAAGAGATTCAAACCTTAATCTCTTTAATATGCAAACTAAATGACCCTACCATTTTAATCACAACCTTTTTTAACTATTTCTCTACAATTATATGTAAGCATGCCCAACTTTCTTTATTATTCAAATAAATCAAATTAAAAAATAATCTTTATAAGAATTGAACCCCACTAAATAGAATTGGGACCCAAAAAAAAATGTATTATTTTACATTTGATTCAATAAAAAAACAAACAAAAAAAACTCTCCCTCGCACTCGAAAACAAAGCTTACTTAGAGAGACGATATTTCAACGAACTCCAACTTCGTACCAAATGCTACATCATCTTTTCTTCCGGGATTCCAAAATTTATGATAGAAGAAAAATATTGAATTCTTCAATGCCGTGTGTTTCAAATCTCCCGCTTTGTCCTCGAGACAAAATTTTCCACAAGTTTTCTGCAATTAGGTGGATGTCTAGTCAGTCAGAAAGTGATAGAAATATAATTTAAAACGTACTGTTTTGGTTTTTGGTGGGTACGCATTAGCTGTTGCAGACTGACCTCATTCATGTGACCTGTTGTTTTTAACCTACTTTCTTTCATTTCTGTACAATTTTTAACTGTTACCCGTTGTTTTCCTGCCTGCTAAATTTGACTTGTGTCCAATCTCTGTATAAAGTAAAAGTAAAAGTAAAGATAAAGTAAAGTTCTTGCCCATTGTTGCACGACAATAAAGGACATTTGGAACCGTGTCAGCTTACCTTTCACAGGAAGAATCAGAGACTATTAATAGTCTGACTTGATTCTTACGGCGAAGTGATCTTTATTTATTAGACCATATTTTTATTATTATTATTAAATATTCGTAAGTTTCCAAATGTTTAATGTTAAGTGATGTTTTAAATCTATAAATTAAAGTTATTAGAGCGTATTTCATAATCAAAGAAGTTGACATTCAATTACAATTTTATAATTTTAAAGTTACCTAATTTACTTATTCAACATGACTGATTCAACATTCAGAAAGGACAAAATGAAGGATCTTTTAAGATTTTATACAATTTAAAATTTGATCAATTATGAAGAGAGCATTGCTTATATTTTGTAATTTTACAGAGTTTAAAATGGATGCAGCTAATCTCTCGATAAAATGCACCTATGTACATACAAAAACATATAAAAACATTTATAATTACATATAAACATATATAACATGATGAGATGGCATAGTGAGGTGCCCGTCAAACGGATGATAAAAATGATGAAACTGGCGGACGGGAGGAAACGTTATAGTGGGGAAAGCGAGGAGATAACAACATCATCTTGTTTTTCTCGCTACTTCAAATTACGTTGACGTTTTTGCCTTGCGCAAGAAGCTATCCATTCACCGTGGATGGGAAAGGGAGCTGACATGATTAAGACATGCTGTGTTGTGGGTTTTCTCATTCCGTAGGTTGAAAGCAAAAGGTTGGAAAGCAAGGGGTGGAGTTATAGGTGGGGGACCAACTGAATTGAGGTGAGGGGTTTGTAAGCAATCGAGTTATTACTTGTAAAGAGTTTGAAAACATTATGTGGGCTGTTGTTTTTAAAGTATTTTAAAACATTAAGTGGGTTGAAGGTTTCGTAAAACTTAGTGTTTTGCAACCTAAAATTTTAGAAAACAGAATGAATGTTTTGAAAAACTTTTGTTATTTAGACCATAAGAATGTAATGAAATGCATCGTTTTATAAACACCCATTGTTTTCCAACAACCATTAACACTCTGTGTTGTTGGCTTTTTCATTCTACAGGTTGAAAGCGAAAGGTTGGAGAGTAGGGGGTGGAGTTGCAGGTGGGGGAGACGAAAAACCAACAGAAGTGAGGTCAAGTGTTTGTAACCGATTGGGTTGTTACTTCTAAAGGGTTTTAAAACATTATGTGGTTTGTTGTCTGTAAAAGGTTTACAAACATTAAGTGGGTTGCATGTTTCGTAAAACCTAGTGTTTTGCAACCTAGAATTTTACAAAACAGTATGAATGTCTTGAAAAGCTTTTATTATTTAGATCGTAAGAATATAATGAAAGGCACTGTTTTGTAAACACTTAGTGTTTTCCAACAACCATTAACACTGTGTTGTTAGCTTTTTCATTATATAGGTTGGAAGTGAAAGGTTGGAGAGTAGGGGGTAGAGTTGCAGGTGGAGGAGACAAAAAAAAAACTGAAGTGAGGTGAGGGGTTTCTAACCGATTTGGCTATTAGTTGTAAAGGGTTTTAAAACATTATGTGTGTTGTTGTTTGTAAAGAGTTTTCAAACATTAAGTGGGTTGTTGTTTGTAAAAGGTTTTCAAACATTAAGTGGGATGCAAGTTTCATAAAACCCAATGTTTTGCATCCTATAATTTTAAGAAATAGTATGAATGTCTTGAAAAGCTTTTGTTATTTAAACTGTAGGAATGTAATGAAGGGCACCGTTTTATTAACACCTAGTGTTTTCCAACAACCATTAACACTTTGTGCTTCACCACTTTCAACAATTTTATTCATTATTGTCGATAATGGCAAGAAATTGGTGTTCTTGCTATTTATAATGCTGCACACCTACATGTATGGGCTTAAAAACCATAAGGGCTTGAGTATGTTGTGATGTGGGTTGCAGTTTTATAAACACCCAGTGTTTTCCATTACATTGCATTGCACATCTTTCAAACTCAAAGCATTACTTCACATTGCATAACTAATAAGTAGATGCTAATAGATGACAAAAATTAAACTACAACATAGTTTTTTTACAAAGTCAACCTAAGTAGAACTATGTAGTTACTTCATATTGCATAACTAATAACTAGGAGCATCTACCAATTGCATTTGCTTGTCATGGCATTCCATGAGATGACATTTGTGTGATGTATTTTTTCAAACAGTTCACTGCCTTGTCTATGCTACCACATTTTTCACATATGTTTTCCAAAGCATTTTATCAAATAGTTCACTGCATATCAACTAGAGAGACTTGGATGCCATTAAAAGCACTAACCACTATAAGGATGATAATCCCTAAAAGCTTCCACAATAAATGTAGGTAAGATTTAAAAATCCTACTACAATATTGCTTAGCAAAAACATGCATTCAAACCAAACCAACCTCTGTTGCCCTCTCCAACTCAAAATTGCAATGATTATTTTATTTTTCCTAATGATCTCAACATCAAGGAACTATCAATTTGACCTTTGGGGGTTAGTAATTGCTTTATTTATAGTATTAGTGCAATCACTTGAGAGTGGTTACCTCATAACATTATAATGTTATGGCACCATTTGATCATCAATATAATGCAAGTGAAAATTTCTCAAAACTATACAAGTTAAGGAAAATATATTAACCATTAATTAAATAGAAAATAACATACAAAAAAAAATCAACAGTAAAGTTTATTGTCACCAAAAATAAAGATTGCATCATGAAGGATCTTTCAATAGCAACCCTAAATGGAATCTTATCTAAATGTGAAGGAACATATTTTCCACTTTGTTGCATCACTTGAAATTCTCAACAAAAGAAGGCCATACCCAAGTTGATACAAGAATACAAACACCAACCCATTGAATGTAACGAAGAGAATCCCAAAGACAACACACTGAAATTGTCAAAAACTCAATTTTTATAGATGGAAACAATTTCTATTACTAATGTGAACACTAATTAGACTATGTGGAGATAGAGAACAAAATTGGCAATAAATTCAAAAATAGAGAACAATTAAAGTTTTGAGATTTTCACAGGTAAACATATTGAATTGTATATCCAAATTCAACCGTGTTTAGCCCTCATTTGATTTCAGATGTTTCAGGTCTAATTTATAGAGCACTCTTTAGAGAAATTTGGATCATATGATTAGTGAAATCCTTGAAAATGGGTCTATTATTGAATGGGGGTCGAAAGGTTTAATTTATTATGCTATTAGTAGTTCATGAATTAAATTCTAATACACCCTTTGTATATCTCTTGAAGGTTATTTATATCATTTTGTATTTATAGAATAGTATGAAGGAATTAATATATTTGAGAATAGTATTTGGTTGCATAGGGGGAGTTCCCTATAGTTGTGGGTATAGTTTCATAATATATTATTGATACATCTACTAAAGATGACAAGATATATCTGCGAGCCAAAGTGCATTGCTTGTTAAATAAGGTGTTTCCCATTTTGTAATAAAATTTTGTTAGGGGGTCACCATCTGCAATTATCACTCTTCTAATTTTTCTACAAGAGACATTGGGAATGGGTTATAGATTTTAATTTTTTCAAGCTCAAAGAGATTGATGTAAATGCACTATTTCTATTACTAGTCTTTTAAAAGAAGCCTAGGCACCAATCTGAATTGGATTAACAAATTCAATGTAAGGAAGTTAAGGTAGTGGAAGTTCCTACACTAATCTTGAGAGGAGAAAAATGCAAAACTTTACAGATCTTTAACAGTTACAAAAACTTAAACATAAATAAACACTTAAATATCATGCATAGCACAACACAAAGATTTACATGGGGAAAATCCTTTCGGGAGAAAAACCCTACACTTCAAAAACCGCTCAATATATTACCAAAATTCAAGAGACAACACGACCACTATCAGACTCTCAGAATACACCCTCGTCTACATACATCCTAGTCGCTTATAACAAGCTTTTTGGAACCTTCTAGAATTAGGGTTTTACAAGGTCATTTTTCATTTGACATGTTAACGAAAAAACCTTGACGTGTCAGCGGGAAAAATCCTTGATGTGTCAGCGAGAAAACCTTGACGTGTCAACGAAAAAAAAAATCAGGGTGATGCCCCGAACCCCATGTCTTGCTACGAGTGTACAATATTTGCATGATCAGTCGCCACCTATCAACAATAAACCGTATATAATTTCAAGGTTGAGACACATTTTCCCACCAACTCTCCCACTTGTCAAACACCTTGCAAGAGCAACATGAAGGCGTAACCATTGTCTCTTTAGTTGCTAGGGGCTAAAAGGCCCATAGTATTTGAACACCATTTGAACTTCTTTGTGCTCACATGCTTAGTTAGAGAATCAATAATACTCATCAAAGTCTCCACCTTAACGAGCTTCACCCTGCCATCTTCTACCATATCTCTAACAAAATGATATTGTACATCAATGTGCTTGGTCTTGGCATGAAATATCGGGTTCTTGACTAGACACATCGCACTTTGACTGTCACAATAAATTGTCACTGCACCTTGTTTTATTCCAATATCCGAACACAGTCTCTTAATCTAAATGGCTTCTTTACAAGCATGAGTAGCTGCCATATACTCTACTTCAGTAGTGGACAAAGTAACCAGAGCCTGTTGCTTACTCATCCATCTAATTGCACCACCAAATAAAGTAAAAACATAAGCACTAGTGGATTTTCTTCTATCAACATCACCTGCCCAGTCTGAATCCACATAACCATGAATATCAAGGGAAATCTCATCTTTCGTCATATTACTATGATAACATAAGGCATAATTTGAGGTACTCCACAAATATCTGAAGAATCTTGTAACTGCATCCCAATGAACTCTACTAGGATTAGACATGTATCTAGAAAGAACTCCCATTGCTTGAGCAATGTCTAGTATAGTACAAACCATATCATACATCAAACTTCCAATTGCACTCTAGTAAGGCACTTTTCTCATGTCTTCCATCTCTGATGGAGATGTTGGACAATACAAAATAGATAACTTTGTTCCAACTTGTGAATAAATATTCAAAAAGTTCCCTTCGAGTATATTTTTTCTCTAAGTATCGTCCCGCGCATCGCAAATAAGCCACTCAACCTTTTTTGTCAAAATCCGCTACCTCCTCCATGTGTCTGCTCTACGCTCCCCAGAAGTCTCCTTTCCTTTGCATTTCGAGAATCCCCGCTATGCTTCCACATGTCATCATTGCGCACAATCAATGATCACTTCCCTTCACTTTTGAGTAAAGTTCCACCCACGCACCATGTGTTACCTTGGCACAAGTTTTTAACAGTGAAAGATAAAGATTCACACGGGTTGGGCTATGTCACCACATGTCTCTTCAGCGGGTTTTGTATTTGGGTGGCGGATAAAGCAAACCAAATTCTACGACTACCCGCTGTGTGTCATAATTACTTTACGGGGTGATGACACTTGCTTTCTTGACCTTGCCCGGACCACCACCATCATTTGCAGAGGATGCACCTGAGCCTAGAATGACCCAATGCTTGGTTTCAAATATTTTATGTTGCAACGACCTAGAGATATACTCAATTCTGCATCATTGCCAGAGATCGTGAAATCTTTTCTATTACTGCTTTGCAAGGCAGTGGGACTTTTCAACTATATATACTTCTC
Organism: Sequoia sempervirens; assembly: GCA_007258455.2. NCBI lineage: Eukaryota > Viridiplantae > Streptophyta > Pinopsida > Cupressales > Cupressaceae > Sequoia > Sequoia sempervirens. The sequence goes on from VDFB02253514.1 coordinate 43,245, forward strand.
TCTATTTTGAGGGAAGGGTCCAAATTTTTTAGAAGAACACTGATTTTAGGAAAAACACCAGGCCTTTATTATTGTTATTTTTATTGCAAAGACTCTTAGACTATGCCAATTGTTCATCCTTTCTGTTCTTTTATGATATTTGATTAACTTTAGATTATGCTGCTATTGTCTAGATGTTTCAGTTGAGAACTTCTATAAATTGAATGCAAGTTTGTTAGTCTAGATCATGTCTTATGAATCTTCTTGGCAGTAGGAATGTATGCAATGTTATTTTATGTCAATGAATGGATTATCTATATTTTAATCTTCAGTTTCTGCATTTCTAGAACATCACAATTACCAATCGAGCCCTTAAATCTATGATTTAGCATGCCTATTTTTAAGTCTTGGCGCATCCCCTTAGTTTAGACTTTATTTTTATATATTTGTTTCCTTTTCCCTTCCCAAACCCCATTATAGAAGAAGTCGACTTCTTTAAAATTAAGAGGTCACTCAGTTTAGTGCGAAAAGGTCCCCCATAAACTGAGTTTCCCATAAGCATTGTTACCTTGTCAACTTTCAGCATCAACAGTTTCTTTTTCTGGCATGCCTGGTGGGACAGAGCTTAAATGAATTTTCACTTTAGAAGGGTGTATGAGCCATCAGCTTGTAACTAGATCCCAAACCACAAAAAACCCCAGTTTACTAGTACCACCACTAGGAACAGTGCAGGCTGCAAGTCAGTTGGTAACCATTCTGCTCCCTCCACCCATTCCTCTAACCATGTTGCCAGCTACCAAAAAAAATTACGTGGCATGGGACGCTTGAAGTCCCCTAGTAGCTCCAATAGCACTTGCTATCTGGGCTACTATCCCATTCTCAGCTATGGGTAAGTGCACCAAGATGGTTCCCAAAAAGGGGGCTTAAGTGGCCACTTTTTTTTCTGAAATCAGGAAATACTGACCTTGAACATGAAATTGAGGTTAGTTACACTCAAAATTTTGAGATGGAACAAAAACAAGGATTGAAGTGCTTCGAGTCTACTTTCTAAAATACTAATTTATTTTGAAAATGGTTGAGATTAAGGGGTTCAAAAGAGGGCCGTACAAAAATTGGTGCTATTTTTGTCAGAAAACATAACATAGCAACTCTTGTACGACCTAAGCACGGTGAACTTTTTTGTAGTATTTTTAAAATTGCTATAGTCAAAAGTTAGCTAACAGTATCTAGTTGATGCACAATTTTTCTGATAAATTTTTAATGCATATTTAATTTTTTACTAATTTTCTAAGTGGGCACTTCCTGAAAAGCATAATTTTGGCCGTGCTCCCCCTAAATTTTTTTGAAGGTAATAGATTTTTTTTAAATTTTTTCTTTTTAAAATTGTAGAATAGAGTCTAGTTTCTAAAAATGTAATCTATTTGAAATTTTGATGAACGGTTAATTTATAACGAAAAAAAAACCAAACACTACTTTTTGGTGAAAAAGAGACATACAAACAAAAGAAATTATGGATGAAAGGCTTAACATTGTTAAAAAGTGAAAAAAATTACATCGTTGGATAGCTAAGAGAGAACCTAACATTACCCATGTGTTTGCTTTTTTGTTGATATTGAACCCGGATACAATCGATGAGGTGAGCACAAAACTCAATTATGTGAAAAAATTGTAGAATTTGCAAAACATGTCTCTGGTCATTGGGAATGCCCTCCAAGCCTCTGGGTTGGTATTCCAAGGCAACTACCAATGCTAAGGCTTGGGGATTCCCAAAGAAAACTATAACAGCTCGCATTATAACGTGCTCGCGTTATTTCCTAGTTTTGACATTTTGCTTATCTGGGATACATGCCAAGCAAGACATAACGCGCTCGCGTTATGTCTTCATTACTGTTATGTCTTCGTTAATGTTAATGTATGTATATATCCTTGTATGTATGTATGCCTATATGTATTAGTGCATGTATATTGTATGGATGTAGGATTTTATGTACATATGTGTTTATGTATGTCTTTAGAGGGAGTGAGAATTTTAAGAGAGAGAGAGAGAGAGTTGTCTAGGTAGGGTGGGATGGGGAAAGGGGGTGGAAGTGAGTTTAAAAG